>ONZH01029241.1:0-83036 GCA_900303285.1 Rhinella marina | reverse complement strand
GCCAATTATAAGGCCTATATATTGTATATTTCAAGGTACACAGCCGTGTACTAAGTGATCAGACGGTGTGTATGAACACCAGGTTTGAGAAATTACTTTGCAAGAGAACGCACAGTACAGTTGCCAATTGAAAGGCCTATATATTGTATATTTCAAGGTACACAGCCGTGTACTAAGTGATCAGACGGTGTGTATGAACACCAGGTATGAGAAATTACTTTGCAAGAGAACGCACAGTACAGTTGCCAATTATAAGGCCTATATATTGTATATTTCAAGGTACACAGCCGTGTACTAAGTGATCAGACGGTGTGTATGAACACCAGGTATGAGAAATTACTTTGCAAGAGAACGCACAGTACAGTTGCCAATTGAAAAGGCCTATATATTGTATATTTCAAGGTACACAGCCGTAGTACTAAGTGATCAGACGGTGTGTATGAACACCAGGTTTGAGAAATTACTTTGCAAGAGAACGCCACAGTACAGTTGCCAATTATAAGGCCTATATATGTATATTTCAAGGTACACAGCCGTGTACTAAGTGATCAGACGGTGTTATGAACACCAGGTATGAGAAATTACTTTGCAAAGAGAACGCACAGTACAGTTGCCAATTATAAAGGCCTATATATTGTATATTTCAAGGTACACAGCCGTGTACTAAGTGATCAGACGGTGTGTATGAAACACCAGGTATGAGAAATTACTTTGCAAGAGAACGCACAGTACAGTTGCCAATTGAAAGGCCTATATATTGTATATTTCAAGGTACACAGCCGTGTACTAAGTGATCAGACGGTGTGTATGAACACCAGGTATGAGAAATTACTTTTGCAAGAGAACGCACAGTACAGTTGCCAATTATAAGGCCTATATATTGTATATTTCAAGGTACACAGCCGTTGTACTAAGTGATCAGACGGTGTGTATGAACACCAGGTATGAGAAATTACTTTGCAAGAGAACGCACAGTACAGTTTGCCAATTGAAAGGCCTATATATTGTATATTTCAAGGTACACAGCCGTGTACTAAGTGATCAGACGTGTGTATGAACACCAGGTATGAGAAATTACTTTGCAAGAGAACGCACAGTACAGTTGCCAATTATAAGGCCTATATATTGTATATTTCAAGGTACACAGCCGTGTACTAAGTGATCAGACGGTGTGTATGAACACCAGGTTTGAGAAATTACTTTGCAAGAGAACGCACAGTACAGTTGCCAATTGAAAGGCCTATATATTGTATATTTCAAGGTACACAGCCGTGTACTAAGTGATCAGACGGTGTGTATGAACACCAGGTATGAGAAATTACTTTGCAAGAGAACGCACAGTACAGTTGCCAATTGAAAGGCCTATATATTGTATATTTCAAGGTACACAGCAGTAGTGCCAAATATAGTTTGGTATGTAGCAGAGCACCTAATACACCACTAATGCCTCTCTCTGTCCCTACTCCAGCAGCTATCCCTGAATACGGCAGCCGTTCTCTGTAAAGTGTATCTTGTAGTAAAGCTATCACTGTACTGCACTATAGTAGCCCTGATAAGGGCTTTTAATTACGCTCCTGCCTGTCCAACAGCTAAAACCTGTCTCTCCCTTCTCCAGCCTCTGTCCCTGACTAAGTTCACGCAGCATATGCGAACGAGCAGGAAGAGCTGAGTTTTTAATATTCGAGGTCACATGGTTTTTCCAGCCAATGCATGTAGACGCCGTTTTCGCGCTGCCAGCGTGCTCAGCGTGCCTGTCATACCCCCCCTGCATGGTGATTGGTGGAAAAAGAGCGCATGGGAAGGTGGGAGGGGAAACGAATTCTAAGTGCGCCATCGCCGTTATACTCGAAAGAAATCGAGCACGCCGAATATTGTAGTATTCGATCGAATACCAGCTCGATCGAACACTACTCGCTCATCTCTAGTTATAACAAGCCTTCTCTAATGCACAGGATAGGATGTGACCATTAAACTGGTGATGGTCTAACCACAAGGGCCTCCAGAAATCAAAAGAACAGGGACCCTGCATCACCCACTGGAAAAAATAGAGCTGTAGATCAAGCACATGCACTGCTGCTCAATTCATTTCTATGACACTGCAGGAGATAGCTGAGCACAAGTGCCATCTCCGGGAGTGTGTATGTCCACCAACCCTCACCAATCTAGTCATTAATAGGGGATAACTTGTTTCAGCCAAAAAATTCCTTAAATCATCAGTAGATGATGCTATAAATGCTATGCAGAGTAGCTGGCACATTTGCAAAAAAAATCATAAGAAATTCTTTTGCACTGTATGTATTGAAACCAGAGCCTTTTTATACCTAAACAACTAATATATTTATTTCACTCCCTTATATAGCGCTGACATATTCTGCAGCACTTTACATTAGCATCTGGCTGTCCCCAATGGAGCTCACAATTTAAGTTCCCTATCAATATGTCTTTGGAGTATGGGAGGAAACTGGAGAACCCCAAACAAACATGGGGAGAACATACAAACTCAATGCAGATGTTGTCCTTGGTCAGATTTGAACCTAGGACCCCAGTGCTGCAAGGCACCAGTGCTAACCTCTGAGCCACCACGCTGCCCATGACTAATTAACACAAGGCAACATTTTCCAATTAACTATTAGAACAAAAATGCCTATTTCTATGTATTTTATATACTTTTACATCTTTACAGGTAAAGAGAATGAATATACTATTTTTCCTGTTATCCCTGTTTGACTTGGTTGGGCAGTTATGGTTTTTGTCCTTTTCCTTTGTCATGTACCGTAGTAGATAACAGCCTGTGGACAGGTTTACCTGCATTCATTTTTAATACGTTTAATCTTCTTTATTTTGGTCCGAAGAAAAAGCAGACAGTAGATGTATTGAATTGTAATGTGCATGCAAAGTTTTTCTTTTGAAGAGAATGAAAAAAACATTTTTTTATGTTCCATATCCACTCTTTTCAACCAACGGACTCAAAGAAAGAAATATGTAGGAAAATCACACTGTTAATGGTCTGTCTCAAATTCCTTCCTTTTCATTATTTAAGGAAAATCAATTTTGAAGCTGTTGAGCTTTAAACAAGTTCCATTAAAAAAGATAATTTTCTTCAGGGCTTCAGCAATATTATACTATGTAAATAGAACCATATATTTGCTTATATAAGTAATCCATTCATAGAAACGCTTTTATATATCAATCAATCTTTTTATCACTCCACGCAGTGAAATTATTCTCTGCCGCCATATGAAGATAAGTCTGGAAATCCCTTGCTGTTACTTTGTATCTAGAGTCATTTTAATCAACTTAAGATGGCTCTCTCACTGTAGCTCTCTTCCCCTTCAGGAAAATTGCTATTGCTAGAATTTCAATAACTTTACATACCCTATGCAAGCTCTTCATTTCTTCAACTGTTCTTCTCTGTATGGAAGTGAAAAGTGCTAGAGCCATTGGGACCTTTTTAGTGTCCTCTGAAAATTTTCATCATTATTCTCCTCTGCTATGTGATATTTTCTCAGTTTCTTTCACTCAGGAGAACTTATTACCATGACCCTTCAACAACATCAGATCATTCTTGTTCCTTTAATGAAGCCTTTAGATATCCAGTATGGGATATTAATGAGCATATGGACTTCTCATATCAATCACACTTTATAGGATTAAAATAACTATGGGGTTTAGCATTCTATTGTATCCACTCCTAGTTTCTGTCTTCTCTTTCCTGTACAGTGGTACAAAGCAGTTACAATGGTTATTACTATGTCTTGATGCTTAAAAGGCCTACAGATTCAAACTGGTTCAGGACCCGACTAGAGGGACGGCCATACTGGACTTAGTATTAACCAATAGACCTGACAGAACAACAGATGTGCAGGTCGGGGGACACCTGAGAAATAGTGACCATAATATAATAACCTTCCAATTGTCATTCAAAAGAGCGTTTCTTCAGGGAGGAACAAAAATACCAAACTTCAAAAAAGCTAAATTTAGCCAACTAAGAGAGGCCATAGGCCTAACTAACTGGTACAAAGTCCTCAAAAATAAAAATACAGCCACAAATGGGAGATTTTTAAAAGCATCCTAAAATCTAATTCTAAGAGGTACATTCCTTATGGGAATAAAAGGTTAAGCAACAAGAAAAAATCAGTGTGGATAAATAGAACTATAAAGAAAGCAGTAAATGACAATAAAAGCATTTTAGTCACTAAAACAGGAGGGTGGAAGCATGGAAAAACTCTAAGGAAAAAAATAGAAAATATAAAAGACAAATAAAAGCAGCCAAACTAGAGACCGAGAGATTTTCCGGGATTGTACTACTGATGACCTATCCTCAGGATAGTTCATCAGTATGTGATCGGTGGGGGTCCGACACCCGGGACCCCCGCCGATCAGCTATTTGAGAAGGCACCGTCGCTCCTGTGAGTGCCACAGCCGTTTCTTAGCTTTTCCAATTCCTGTGACATCACGTTCATCAGTCAGTGGCCTAGGAGCAGCTCAGCTGAGGATAGGTCATCAGTAGTACAATCCTGGAACACCCCTTCAACCCTAAAATGTTCTTCAATTATATAAATGGTAAAAAGTATAAATTTGAAGGTGTTGGCCTTTTACAGAGTAATGAGGGGGAGTTGCAGAGAGTGATGAGGAGAAAGCAAAGCTACTAAATATTTTTTCTCCACTGTATTCACTGAGAAAAATGAACAGATGAAATGCAGAATGTAAAAGTAAATTCCCCATTAAAAGTGCCCTGTCTGACCCAGGAAGAAGCACAAAGGTGTCTTAAAAAGATTAAAATAGACAAATTGCCGACCAGATGGAATATACCCCCGTATCATAAGAGAATTAAGTAATGTCATAGCCAGACCTTTATTTCTGATATTTAAGGACTCTATACTGACAGGGAGTGTTCCACAGGATTGGCACATAGCAAATGTGGTGCCAATATTCAAAAAGGGTCCAAAAACAGGGCCCGGAAACTATAGGCCGGAAAGTTTAACTTCAGTTGTGGGTAAACTGTTTGAAGGTTTTCTAAGAGATGCCATCTATGAGTATCTCAATGAAAACAAGCAAACAATGCTATATCAGCATGGCTTTATGAGGGATCGGTCATGTCTAACTAATTTAATCAGTTTCTATGAGGAGGTAAGTTCTAGACTTGACCGCGACGAGTCAATGGATGCCATATATCTGGACTTCTCCAAAGCATTTGACACTGTACCACATAAAAGGTTAGTATATAAAATGAGAATGCTTGGCCTCGGAGAAAATGTCTGTATGTGGGTAAGTAACTGGCTCAATGATAGAAAACAGAGGGTGGTTATTAATGGTACATACTCAGATTGGGTCACTGTCACTAGTGGGGTACCACAGGGGTCAGTATTGGGCCCTATTCTCTTCAATATATTTATTAATGATCTTGTAGAAGGCTTGCACAGTAAAATATCAATTTTTGCAGATGACACTAAACTGTGTAAAGTAATTAACATAGAAGAGGACAGTACACTGCTACAGATGGATCTGGATAGACTGGAGGCTTGGGCAGAGAAGTGGCAGATGAGGTTTAACACTGACAAATGTAAGGTTATGCATATGGGAAGGAATAATGCAAGTCACCAGTACATACTAAATGGTAAAACACTGGGTAACACTGACATGGAAAAGGACTACATCAAACTAACTGCTAATCATCACCGCTGACCACTGCACCACGATTCCCACCTCTCCCTCCACGACCACCTCTTCCACCTCTCCCAGCTCTTCCCCCTCTCCCCCTGACCCTGGGGTTCTCTATGTGCACAGTAGTAGTATTACATTATTATAATTGTAAAGGATCAATACGGTATCTATAGACTCTGAGGTATATAGCAGGCTGATGAAATGTATTCACTAGTCACTGCACCGTGTATTACGGATCAGTGAAATTAAACGGACAATGTACATAGATATGCAGGTACGATTATTTTCAGACCTATCCAAAAAAAGATGTACGCAGTTTGCGCAAATAAAACGGGAATCCACAGATCAATACGGTATCTATAGACTCTGAGGTATATAGCAGGCTGATGAAATGTATTCACTAGTCACTGCAACGTGTATTACGGATCAATGAAATGAAACGGACAATATAGATAGATATGCAGGTACGATTATTTTCAGACCTATCCAAAAAAAGATGTACGCAGTTTGCGCAAATAAAACGGGAATCCACAGATCAATACGGAATCTATAGACTCTGAGGTATATAGCAAGCTGATGAAATGTATTCACTAGTCACTGCACCGTGTATTACAGATCAGTGAAATTAAACGGACAATGTAGATAGATATGCAGGTACGATTATTTTCAGACCTATCCAAAAAAAGATGTACGCAGTTTGCGCAAATAAAACGGGAATCCACAGATCAATACGGTATCTATAGACTCTGAGGTATATAGCACGCTGATGAAATGTATTCATTCACAGGAATATATCTGTTTAGATATGTATAGTTTGATCTATGTGGCTGGACAAGGTGTACCAGGCACAGCTCTGCACAGAATGCAGGCTTACAGCATATACTGTATAGTTTTCTTCAGAGAATCAATTGGTTTTTAAAAGACTATTGTGGCTTCCTATTCCTACACAGAATACAGGCTTACAGTATATACTGTATACTGTTTAAATAGTATAAATAGTCTTTAAAAAGACTGTTGAGGCTTCCTATCCTAACTCCTAACTCCTAACTGCTTGCTGCACACACTACACGAGCTAACACTGTCTCTGTCTGTCTCTTCTCCTTCCCAAAAGCACAATGAGACTGACGCTGCAGGTCCCTACCTTATGCAAATTTAGGTCACATGTCACTGCCAGCCAATCACTGCTGAGGAGGTATAGGGGATGTTACATCACAGCAGGCGTTCCCACAGGCTTCCCTTTGATGCTGATTGGCTGAAAAAACCAGGCATTTCAAACGGGCAGTGACGCACGGCTCGCTCATCACTAGACACTATTTTTTACTTAGTGAAGAAGGTGAGCCTTTTATGAACACATACACTGATGAGCAAAAGGGTAACAATGTTTAGTACTTTTGACTTTCAGGCTCCATATCTCACCATCTACTACAGCTTCGAATGTGAGACTACCATCATTTTATAGACAATCATCTTGTCTATCTCATACATAAATTGGACTTGTAACTATTTAGCATATGATTAGTTCTGCAGATTCTTGTCATGTAACTGCATTGTTACTGTTTTGCTCCTGGTGGTGGAACAATCTTTTTCTTCTTGTATACTACAAATTACAACCTGTTCTCACATTCCCTAGTAGCTCAGTGTGTTATTTGGTTGATTCCAAAGTTAAAGGACACTGGTTCAAATCCAGGAGCAGCTATGAAGAAGATTTCCCAAGAAAAGCAAAACAGCATTATCCAGCTTATCGATAGTGGTATTTTGGCCAAGAAAATGGCCAAACTGCGTCATGTGGGTGCCATGACAGTTGAAAGAATACAAAATGAAATCCGTCCATACATTCCAAAGCCAAGAGGTGGACGTCCAGGCAAAATATCGGAGTCAACAAGTTGGCTTATCACAAGGTCTATCGGTTTTGACGCGACAAACAAAGCAGTGGAAGTGGCTCGTTTGCTTTGTAATAGTGAGATCACAAACATCCATGCAAGCACCGTTCGACATGCATTACATAAGTCTGGAATGGTGGCCCAAAAAAAGGTGAAGAAGCCTTGACTTTAACACCGTCATAAGAAACAGCTTGAGTTTGCAAAAAAGTACCAACAGTGGACAGTAGAAGATTGGAAAAAGGTGATTTGGAGCGATAATGGGTGCAAATTGGGCTCTGATGGGTGCAAATGGGTATTTAAGAAGCAAGGGAAAAAGGAGTAATGGATCCATTGTTAAGTTCAGTGAAGGAAGCCTGTTGATATGGAGTTGTTTCACACCCAATGGTGTTGGATACTTGACCAGGATTGATGGTGGTCTCAATGCTGAGCTATATGTGAGTGTCCGACAAGACAACTTACTTCATACACTCTAGGGCCATAGGTATGAAAAGGACGACATAGTGTTAGAGCAGGATAACGACCCAAAGCATATGTTAAGATTGGCAAAGAAATAGTTCAAGGAAAATGAAGTAGATGTGCTGGATTGCCCCCCACAGTCCCCAGACCTCAACCCAGTTGAAGAAAAAGCTGTATTTGTACCCAAGTGAGTCGACCAGTATGCACCAACATTAGGAATGTGTAGAAGATACCTGGGAACAGATTTTGGTCCAGGCATGCTTTAATCTGATCAAGAGCATGACCAGAAGGATTTAGACAGTGTTGAAAGCCAAAGGTTGATTTACACAATACTAACAAAATAATAAATATAAAAATTTTGAATTTTAGGAGCAAAACACTAACAACGCATTTCCATGACTAGAATCTGCATAACTAATCATATGCTAAATAGTTATAAGTCCAATTTATGTATAGTATGAGGTAGCCAAGATGATTGTCTATAAAATTATAGCAGTCTCATGTTTACCCTTTTTCTCATCAGTGTATACTGTATTTTAACTGGACACCTATGTTGTAGTAAAATGTAGTTCCCAAAAAACTGATTTTAGATATATTTTTGGAGATTTATCAAACTGGTGTAAAGTAGAACTGACTTAGTTGCACATAGCAACCGATCTGATTCCACCTTTCATTTTCCAAAGCAGCTCTGAAAAATTTAAGGGCGTACATTTCCTAGCAGAGCTCACGCAATAATGAACATTTTTAAAATACTTTTTGTATGATAAAAGGGAACTGTAATTTTTAATATCATCCACTATGGCAATGTGACCTCTTTTTGTATGGGAACCTACTCTGTATGACACATCTCTATGTGCCAACTGGCCTCAAATTCCTATTCATTTATATAATGAGTATAGCCTAAGGGTTGCATTGTGCTTTGTTTTTATTTTTGTAGTTCCAGGCATGCTGATGTGTACCTATGCATTCATTTCAATTTACAGGATGTGCTCACTTACTTTGTCTTTTGTGTTTAACCTCCATCTTGTTCATGCAGTCTTAAAAGGAATACAGTATGTCATCAGAAAATGGCCTAATGGCTTCGTAGATTTGTATTGAATCTTTCAAATTTTCTACTCCGAAGCGAATCCAGATTTTTTCAGATTCACTTATTATTTATTATTCGTAAAGTTTCGTAAAATTTTGAATGCTAACGCTACGTACGATATGTAAGCTACGTACGTAATGTACGCATTCTTCGTGAAGCGGGAAAATGACGATATGCCCCCGCAAGATCGGGAAAGTGAAGATATGTCCCCCTCAGAAGTGGAAAAAACCAGCCCAGCCCACCAGGAACTAACTATTGACACGTATAGGGAGTGAAGACTCCTCCCTCATTACTCCTCCCTCCTCTGAACCAGTTTAGACCAGCGCTGAACACTGAACAGTACAGCAAGCGTGGCTAAAGAACTGCATCCAAAGTGGAGTGAAATGGTCTTTGGGGACGAATTCCCTGAACCACCGCCTGCTCCAGACATCAGGGTGTTACAACTGTGCAAGAGAGACTCACCGGCTTCAGTGTCCATATTCTCCTTGCCGTCTGGTGAGGCAGCTCGTCGCGAGGTGGCTGGTGTGGCTGCGGCAGAGGTGGCTGGAGCATCCACTTCGCCGCCCAGGAGGAGATCAACACCTTCCATGAGAACCACCAGGCGAACTACCGGTGTGCTGCCTTCAGGAGTCACAAGATGGCACCCTCCACTTCAGGGATAAGAAACAGCCACAGCTGGAGCCTCTGATACCTGGACTGCCAACACCACCACCATCACAGAAAGGCTGGGTCAGCTAACAATGTCATCATTTACATTCCAATCCATGGTGATCCACCAGTACCAACTACCATGGAAGATGAAGCCAGCAGCAGCTAGGGGAGCTGGGGCTTCTTCCCTGGGTGCAACCTTGCCTCCACCGCTGCAGCCAGAAGTCCTTACCCCTGCTGTCCCGGCAGGAGGATCTGGAAAAGCGCAAGTGACTGCAGCGCTCGCCAGCGTGACCACCACCCGGACTAGGTCAAGTCCGACTTCTGGCAGAAAAGTGGAGTGGAGCTCCACCACGGCAGCGAGCTTGGCCTACAAGAGGCAGGAGCGTCCTCTCATGTCTTTTAGCAGTAGCTCAAGCAAGGAGGACTTCAGGTCCCTCATCTGAGGTACCCAACTACTGGCTGTCTGATTTAAAGGACACTTCAAGAGGACCTATGGGAGCCACACCATGGACTGCACCTGACGGGTGAGAGCTAGTTGGCACTTTTTTTGTTTGTTTAGTTTGTATTGCCCCCGTTTGACTCTCAACCAGATGGGCATCGTTTGTCAGGACTCCCCCCATTCTGCAGAAAATTCCCAGTTGCGCCTATGCGCACCTGTTTTCCTTTTTCCTCCTTCTCAGGTTATTTGGGAGCCCGCTTTGCAAAAAGTGTTCTCTATTTGCTGCTATTTTATATTATTACTTGTTACCTGTTTGGATTACAAAATTACCTCACGTGGATTACAATTGCATTTTGGACTGTGTTCCAGTGTTTTATTATCAAGCAGCCAAAAGGAGAGACTAAAACGTATATCTGAGCCTTTTATGCTTGCAAATGTGAAATTGCACTAAAATGTTTGCATACTGTCTTTGCTGTATTTTAGCAATAATGTTTTTAAAGGTTCAGCAAAGTTCAAGCACTTTAGTCCATTGTGTGTATTCTTTTTAAGGTACTGCAATGTGTCCTATATTAATGCACTTATTGTACAGCTTTTTTTTAGTGAATTATGCACTTAGCCAGATAGTTAGCACCTTACTTTTCTACCTCATATGGACTGCCTAGCCTTGTGCGTATGGCGCAGTCGCGAGTCAACAATTCGCTAGGGATGCGTACGCACTTTGTACGCTAATGCTTATGTATTGCATACTTTTAACAAAGCTGACTGTATGTTCGTAATTTGTGTAGGAATGTTCGCAAAACAACGATTATTTTTGAACGAAAATTCGACCAAATAACTTTGTATTAAGAACGAATCTTGTCATAAATTCATTGAACATTCGCAGAAGCGAATTTTGGATGATTCGCTCATCTCTAATAAATATACAGTATTTTTCACTTTATAAGACGCACCCCAGATTTTAGAGTAGGAAAATTAGAAAAAAAATATTTTTTTATTAGACCTCATATCAGACCCCCCATAAATTTCAGGACATCACATCAGACCCCCATCAGACCTCAGATCATCCCTTTCAGACCCCCATCAGACCTCAGATCAGCCCACTCAGCCCCCATCAGACCTCAAATCAGCCCATCAGCCCCCATATCAGCCCACTGTGCCCCCATATCAGCCCACAGTGCCCCCATCAGACCTCAGATCAGCCCACTGTGCCCCCATATCATCCCACAGTGTCCCTATCAGACCTCAGATCAGCCCACTCTGCCCCATCAGAACAAAATAAAAACACTCTGTTACCTCTCCTGCGCCGTGGCTCCGCTCTGGGTCCGGCGCTCCTCTGTCTTCTCCTGCCGACGCTGCACTGTCACCTGACTGTGTGCAGCGTTAGGTCATAGTGCGCACACTACTGTCACGCTCGGGTGTGGGGGGAAAAGCCACACCGAGCGTATGAGGGATGGGAACAGACAAAACCAGGGAACTGGTCACCTCCTGCAGGGGACCCTAAGACTAGGCCCTAACTGGATACCAGTATGAACTAACCCGGGTGGTAGGAAAGCTCATACACAGGAACCTAATCTGAATAAACCCTAGAACACCCTGCAGTCTAATGACACAAGAGAGTAACCCGTTCCTCCAAGCGTACGGAGGAACAGGAGACTCAAACAGGAATAACCAAAGGAAGGGAAAACACTTAACTTTAAGTAGAACTCAGCAACAGGATCTCAGCCGAGATCCACACCACTCTCAACCAGGTAAGTAGCAGATATAAACCGCAAGGGATACTGGGAGAGGAAGAGGTAAGTAGGAGACAGCTAATTGCCCAGCGGCAACAGCTGAGGGAAAGGGGTGTGGTGAACAGCACCCAAACCACAGGGAATAGCCTGTCAAACCTGTCACTTAGAAAGCCGCGCAGAACGTCTGATTCCAGACGCAAGACCACTCGTGACAACTACGTCCTGACACTGTACGAGGTCAGGACAGTGCAGCACCAGGAGGAGAAGACAGTGGAGTGCCAGACCCGGAGCGGAGCTGCAGCGCAGGAGGGTGAGTATGTTTCCCCGCTCCCGGCACCTATTACATACTAGTGAGCGCTTCCATAATGGAAGTGTTCACTAGTATTCTCTTTATAAGACGCATGGCCATTTTCCCCCTACTTTTGGGGGGGAAAAAGTGCGTCTTATAAAGCGAAAAATACGGTATATTAATGCTGCCTGTTTGTTATATTAAATATGAAGAGTGAAGCAGAACGAATAGTGAAATATTATAAAACATACCACAAATATATAGTTTATACAGTATATAGATATAACTTTGGACTTATCTTGGATGGGTCCTAAGTAACAGCATGTTTTATTGCCAAAAGTTACTGGATGTAATTAGCACTAGTCAACCAGCCTATGGATAAACACTTGCCTAATGACTACCATAATGAAAAAATGACATTTCTGTTTCCTTCATCAGATTAACGCACTGTGCCCAGTGTATTGTAGATATTTAATACAGTAGATCAGTCTATAAGCCATATGGGCTAAATGGTGCAAAACAAGTTGGATGTATAGTGCAGTGTGGACTTTCTTTTATGAAAGTGGATTTCCCATCACAGTAACATTCATTCTCTATTGCATTAAAGTGTGAAACAAGTACATTTACACCATACATAAAGAATGCCTTGTCTGCACAATTCAATCTATAATCCTTTATTATTCTGCATATGTTACTAGCATCTGTTACTAGCATCTAATAGCAGCTGTCTGACACTGGGTTCTGTAGCTTAGTTTGCTGTTTACTAAAATTCCTAGGTCCTTTTCCATGTCAGAGTTACCCAATGTTTTACCATTTAGTATGTACTGGTGACTTGCATTATTCCTTCCCATATGCATAACCTTACATTTGTCAGTGTTAAACCTCATCTGCCACTTCTCTGCCCAAGCCTCTAGTCTATCCAGATCCATCTGTAGCAGTGTACTGTCCTCTTCTGTGTTAATTACTTTACACAGTTTAGTGTCATCTGCAAAAATTGATATTGTACTGTGCAAGCATTCCACAAGATCATTAATAAATATATTGAAGAGAATAGGGCCCAATACTGACCCCTGTGGTACCCCACTAGTGACAGTGACCCAATCTGAGTATGTACCGTTAATAACCACCCTCTGTTTTCTATCACTGAGCCAGTTACTTACCCACATACAGACATTTTCTCCCAGGCCAAGCATTCTCATTTTATATACTAACCTTTTATGTGGTACAGTGTCAAATGCTTTGGAGAAGTCCAGATATACGACATCCATTGATTCGTCGCGGTCAAGTCTAGAACTTACCTCCTCATAGAAACTGATTAAATTGGTTTGCAAGAAAAACTGGGGGTCAGTCAGCACATCCAAGTATGCAGGTGCACGTCACCATGGCTGTAAATAGAAAAGTAAAACATAAAAAATGCAACAGCACTCTGCGAACACAGACAATAAAATGAGTACATATAATACTGCCATACTCACTATCTACACAATACTAGCGCTACATTGTAAGTGTGAGATTCTTGGCAAATAATTTTGTACAAAAATTATCTGTGCCCGTCTGCCCCACATCAAGGCGATCTCTTTAAGACGGGAACCTAACACTAAACGCCATAGTCACTAAGTGCCATAGCAGCCTCCATTAACTACAGAGGATGCAGGCTCCACATGCATGCTAAGCCGACATTATATTGTACCTCTTATGGTGCCAAAATGGCCTCCACTGATTTCAGGGAATGCAGGCTCCACATGCATGCCGAGCCCACACAATATGATACCTCCTTGGTGCCACACTGACCTCTATTACGCTCAGGGAATGCAGGTTCCATATAATGCTGAGCCCACTCTGTATTCCACCTCTCCTGGCGCCAGTTGGTCTCCAATGCATATAGGGAGAGCAGGACACAGCTTTATGCTAGCACTAATTAAAATCAGCCTGTAAAGCAAACAGGTTAGTTAGGAGTGCACAACCGAAATGGTGGTGGAGTCAGCCACGCCTCCACCTAAACTGCAAGAAAAACTGGGGGTCAATCAGCACATCCAAGTATGCAGGTGCACGTCACCATGGCTGTAAATAGAAAAGTAAAACATAAAAAATGTTAATGGAGGCTGCTATGGCACTTAGTGACTATGGCTTGCGTTTAGTGTTAGGTTCCCGTCTTAAAGAGATCGCCTTGATAATTTACAATGTAGCATTAGTATTGTGTAGATAGTGAGTATGGCAGTATTATATGTACTCATTTTATTGTCTGTGTTTGCAGAGTACTGTTGCATTTTTTATGTTTTACTTGATTAAATTGGTTTGACATGACCGATCCCTCATGAACCCATGCTGATATGAAGTTATTTTCTTATTTTCATTGAGGTACTCCAAGATAGCATCTCTTAGAAAACCCTGAAACAGTTTACCCACAACAGATATTAAACTTACCGGCCTATAGTTCCCAGGCTCTGTTTTTGGACCCTTTTTGAATATTGGCACCACATTTGCTATGCGCCAATCCTGTGGAACACTCCCTGTCAGTATAGAGTCCTTGAATATCAGAAATAAGCATCTGGCTATGACATTACTTAATTCTCTCAGGATACGGGGGTGTAGTCCTGGCGATTTGTCTATTTTAATCTTTTTAAGACGCAATTCTTGTGTAACCCTACACCACATTCATCATCAGGTCTGAGCCACAGAGACAAGGACAGATGAGGACAGTGAGTTACTGAACTAGAACCCAGTCCACTTTACCTACCTACTTGCAGTGTAAGCCCTAAATGGAAGAACCGCAACTGGATGACAGTCCCTAAACTAGCGTTGGTGCAAGACAAAGAATACACACAACACACAACAAAAAAGGGGAGTAGTACTAAATGCGTGAGAACCAGATGGGCTATGCAGTAAGAAAACGTGAGGCAGAGTGTGGTCAGAAGACAACCTGAGGTCAAAACCAGATGGGCTAAACAGTACATAAACATAAGACAGAGAGTGATCAGGAGACAAACCGGGGTCAGGAACGCTGGGAGCAAATAGCAATAGAGGAACCAGGAACAAGGGAACCAGCTAGAGCCAACAAAGACTATCACCAGCAATGATATATGGCTAGGAAGGGATTTAAATAGAGTGCCAAGTCCCTTTATCAGAACCTGAGAGGTCCATTAACTGTGAGTGCCATTAGTCACAAACAGTACTATACAGTAATGGAGCAGCTGAGCTAATAAGCCAACTGTTAATCACCTCTGGCACGTTCCCACTGCAGGGAGAAACAGATCATTGCATTCTGTTTAATGTTGAGCGAAGTGAAGCATGCAAAGTGGAATTCGATCTTGAGTTTAGGAAAAATTTGATTCGCAATGAATCCGAATTTCCTTGCGTTTCATGGTAAATCATTTTTGCCCCCCTAAATTGGTGGCTACATATGTTACAAAGTGAGAGTAAGAAGGCCAGGAACACAATATCACCCATAATGCTGTGCAGCCAGCCAATCACCAGATAACTATTCCCTGTGATGTCACAGCCCTTTAAAAGCCTCATCCCACGCTGTCTCCGCCATTTCACTGTGAGAGGAGCACAGGGAGAGACGTGACAAGAGCTAGAAAAAGTGTTCAAGAAATCATTTCATTGTAGAATATTGGATAGGGAGAATGCAAGGATACTAAAGGGACAGTGTAGGAAGATCATAGCGATGGTTTTCAGACACTGTAGGGAGAGCATAGGGTGACTGCAGGGACAGTGCAGGGGCTGTTATCTGAAGCTGAAGGGAGCCATAGGAGCGCAGTTTGCATCAATCTCTGTATAGGGAACAGAGCTATCTAATTAAACGGCGTCCACCTTATTTAATAGATAAGCAATTCCATTAGGCTTTGATTCATAAGTTGGGGTGAATAAGCTGTCTCCGTCAACTTGTATTGGGGTGTCCACCTTGTTTAATATATAAACAATTCCATGTGGCCTTTATTCTCAAATTGGGGTGAATAACCTGTCGTGTTCTACTGTTATTGGGGTGTCCACAATGACATTGAATAACTTATTTTACATATGTATACAGTTAGTGTTACTATACAGTATTTTCAATAGACAGCTGCCAGGGCCCTCCAAAGGAACAGGCAGTGGCAAAAATGTTGCTGTAGCTGGCAGAAGTAGCAGCAGAAGAAGGGGGGGGGTGTTGATAGCAGCAGCCGCAGCAACAGGCTAGAACTGTCAGTGTCATCCAACGATCATGTTTTGATGACCAATCCCACTGTCTTTGAATGGTTGACTTGATCTTCAATATTAGTGATGAGTGAATCAAGCTTTGGATCCTAGATGCTAGATCCTAGATTAAAATGTATGGCCTCTGATGAGGCAAAGTCAGTTATTTGCGAAGTCTCGCGAGACTTCGGTGAATAACTTCAGTATTTGATTCTTTACTTTAAAACTTGAATCCAAACTTGGCTTCAGTTTCGACTGGTACCTCGGAACCAAAGTCAAGTTTGGATACATGTTTTAAAGTGGTTTTCCACTTTAAAAATAAAATACCGAAGTTATTGACCAAAGTCTTGCAAGACTTCGCAAAGAACTGACTTGACCTCCTCAGATGCCGTACATTTGAATGCTGTACGGAGATGGATCCCTACTGATGTCATTGACACCCCTCCACCATCCATATAGAGCTCGACAGTAGCTATAGTTACTTCATGTTGCAGTGTTATTTATTATACAGTTGACTTCTCCTATCAGGGTATATAGTAATAGTCTTTATTTTCTTACATATATATATATCTAGTATATTTGAAAATCCTCTTCTCCATTGATTCTCCAAATCTGAAAATCACTCAGACTTTCTGCAACTTTCAAACCTGGTGAATTGCTTTCATCTTCTCTGTTCAGGACTATAGTGATCACTTATATGCTTTGTTATATCATGATGACTCCGAAGTGTTATTTGAACACATTACTGTATAATCATCTATTTCCTTTTCAACACACAGTTTGTGTGTATCAAAGTTCATTTCCACTTCTTGTCCTGTCATATCAATGAATCATTGTAATACAAGTGACATATCTGTAGTTTACAATTACACTCTACTTTAAGTGTGAAGCTGTCACAAAAGATGATGACTCATAGAATCAAGACATCTACATATCCAGTATTTGCTCACAGAAGGAGTGCTATGTGTCAGAATTTAAAATGCATGAGTCATAGAAGAAAATATGTATGGCAGTAAAATACTTCAGCATCTGATATTGACAACATGTACTATGCAGTCTCATTTTTTCCCCAATATTATACCAATTCTACTTGCATAGGTGTGTGTTACATGGTAATGCAAGTGTTTCTATTCACAGAACGTAATAAAAAAAAGAAAATGTCTGAAGTCCAGGAGATAAAATGTTGCTTAAAAAGCTGAGGAACAAGGAAATGAAAAAAAGGGTGCTGCTTATTTCCTTCTTTTTTATTTACAGTAAATATAACAACCGTGGAAAATCAAATGTGACAGTTAATGCCCTTGCTGATTTAGACCTAAAAGAGTTTTCCACTTTGGCCATCCCTTTCTAACATGAATGTATGGAGGACAACTAAATGCAGAGAACATATCAGCGTTAAGCTTTTCCTTGGGCACTGGCAAGAGCAGAATCTGGCAGAATAAAACTTCATATTCACATGCACTGCTCTCCCCAGGCCCTACCTAGTGCTGTCAGCAGTTTGGCATGGGAAAATGTTGACTAAAGCAGACAACAAAGGGTCTGTTCTCCTTCACTTTCACTGCATGTGCTGTGTTATATTACTTTTGCATTTTCTACAGGCAATAAGCATATTGTAACATTATTTAAAGGTGTCTGTCTTTGCTAGGATATGCATCTTGATCGATAGGAATCTGGCTCCTCAGTTCATGATCTCACAGGTCATATGGCAGCATCTTCAGGTTTCATGTCTGAAAGCAATCCCTGGGGGGGATGTGCTCCATTTAAAGAGGACCTTTCACCATTCCTGATATGCCTGGTTTCATAGTTTTATGCGTTCCCCATGTAATAACAATTCTGGAACATCTATTCTTATGTCTGTATGTTGTGCCATTCCTCTATTATTTGCTCTAGAAGTTATGAATGAATTGCTAGCAGTCTGCAGTAAGGGTACAGAGGGGTGGTAACAAGTTGGGGGTGTGTACCTGCACAGACTCACTCTATCCAAACAGTGCTGCCATTGTCAGACTGTGCAGGGACAGACCTCCAACTAGTTACCTATCCTTACTGAAGACAAATAGCAATTCATTCATAACTTCTAGTAGAAATAATAAAGGAATGGCACAACATAGAGACATAAGAATAGATGCTCCACAATTGTTATTACATGGGGAATGCATGAAGGTATTAAACCAGGCCTGTCAGGAGTGGTGATAGGTCCTCTTTAAATAAACTACATGCAATCTTTCAGCCATGATCCCCAGAGAGCCACTTAAAATTTCATAAAATACACTACAAAGTTTGTGCAAGTTAAGACAAGAAGGCCACTGCTATAGGAAGAAAATTCCTATAGTTTTATTTTGAGCATGTTGTAGGTTGTTTATTATAGCTATATTGCCTTGTATAGTGTTATTATTGTTATGAGTACCAAGAGTTTCTCTGTTGCTTCATGGTCACATACTTACTAACTTTATTTGAGCAACTGCTATGCAACTGCCTTGTATCTGAATCTGGGTTTGGTTATTACCTAGCCTTGCCTGGTTGATTACAATGAAGTTGTTGCTTGTTGAGCCTTTATATTTTGGTTTGCTGACTTGAATTCAAATCAATTCTGGTAATTTCTGTATTAATCCACTTCTACTCACTGTTATTCAGCCACTATTATGCACCTGTGTGCCATCCACCTGCCATCCACTCTATTGCTGGACAATCTTCTCCTTCCATGTCCCTCAGCATTCAGTTATTTTACCTGTGTATGGCTTTTTTCCTAGTGTATTGTATAGATAGTGATTTTTAGTACATAACTGTATTTAATAAATTGGATATGTTTTAATTTATCAAAAGTGTGGGCATTTATGATTTACCCTGCCTTTGGGTGGGGAATCTGTGTGGATCTCATGTGTGTTGGGGTGCCCCTCAGTTACTAATTTGGAGGCGTTTTTTGCTGGTATATGATATGTCCCCTCAGCATTCAGTGCCTGCTATCGACCTGTGAGTTTGTTTTACTGTCTTGTTTTCTGCCAGTGTTGCATGCTTCTTATATGTTGTTTTTGTGACCATCCGATTGTTATGCAATTCAGCCCTACTATAAGTGCTAAAGTACTAAGAGCCATTGTAAGGACCCTGCAAAGGTGACTGCTATAGATGACGTCCTAATCAGTGGCTGTATGTACAACCAGCATTGTTACAATTGCCCAAAATGTTCTCCTATACAGGACTGAAGGGAATTTTAAATCAACACTATGCAGGCTACTATAAATAATCTCTTGACTTAAATATTGTGAATTTGCTGTTGAGGTATTCTGTAACATGGCTCCATGTTGGCAGGTTCACTTTAAATTACTTGCAAGTATGCAATTGCTATTCCATTGGTGTGCCCAACATGGATAATAGATTTTGAGCTAGAGTTTTATTACAGTAACTTGCCATAACTCACCATAACTGAAGTTAATCCTTGGTATGAGCTGTTTTGAATGTGTTTGTATCTAATGCAAGCATGCAGTCACATCAGAAAAGGCTACTCTATGTATTGGGGCTCAAATAGAATTAAAGTTAAATAGTTTACCTTTAAATGGCATTGACTGCATTTCTGACTTTACTTCACCACTAATGTTGGATCAATCCACTAAAGTCTATTCCACCTCTTTTTACCATTCTCCAGCGTTTAAACAGAATGTGAGTTTCTTGCCTGACGAATCTCCTTAAGCCATGTTTTATTTCTCGTGCTTGCAAGAGTATATTGCAAAGGCGCTGGCAGAACGTATTCTTTATTATCTGAATGTGATTAAAACGTTCAAATACAGTGGTGTTCAAAGCAGTGCAACACAGGGGAAAAAAATCAATAGCAGCACCATAAAGTAAAATAACAATCCTGGCAACCGGTTACTTGCTATCGGTGTATGGATAACCCTGATTTATAAAGTCTTTTATCAGTCTCATAATAATAAACCTTAAGATAAGCTCAGAGGTGCAATTGGTGATTATGTGTACTTATTATAGAGTAATTCCATCTGGTTAACTTCACATATGACAGCCTTTCCGGCATAAGGAGAGAATAGCAATAACTCACACACTCTACAAGTCACACTGTAACCCAGCATATTAGAAGAATGATCCATAATTCAGTTCAATCAGTTCTTCAAGCAGAGAGGAAACAAAAATCAATTAGATCACAGGCTGCTTCTGATTATAAGAGTTCCCCTGCCTAAACAGCATTTCACACTCTCCTCCGAGGCATATGGCATCACATACTCAATAGACTTCAATAGAAGGTTAATGCCAACTGTTTAAAACACACAAGCCTTTAGTCTAATGGACTGGATCTACCACTTACTTTGCAATCAGGAAATCATTTTTAGAAACATGGTAATTGCAAACACTCTGGGCTAAAGACTAAGCATTTCCTTCCCATATATTATTTCGCTGTTCTGTTATTAATTGACTGATTTTATGACAACAGTTTCAACTGAATCAATAATCCAATAATAAAATTTGCTTGCTGGTGCACACTAACAGTACACAAATTACATTAAACCTACAATCTATTCCAGGTGCAATTTTCTAGATTGATGGATTTGGCGTATATTCTGCAGTCATTTTAACCTTTGTTGATTTTGGTAAAGCCATATGGAACAAATGTTGAATTCATGAATTCATGTGACTTGGTTGCCTATGATTAAAAAATAAGTAGCCTCATTTCTGTTCACGGCTTACAGAGCTGCAGTTGGTTTAATTAATATCTATGATAAAAGATTTACTGAGATACAATATGTACAGAACATAAACTTTCATTATATAGTTTCTCAATAGGCAGTGGAAAAGTTCAAGGATAACGTTTTATTTGCTTGCAAGCTAAGGACACATATAATAGGAAAACATATAAGAGCTTGTGTTCCTACCTTGTATTACCTTAATGCACTGTTACAGTATGTAGTGCAATGTTTCCAGGCCATAAAATGTGTTCTAGCCCCCGTGCTTCATACAATTATTTGGCAGTTGTACACACTCTGGCTCCAAATAAAGATTTATCTTGAGTAGACATTGTGAAAATGTTAGTAGAAAATGTGGCATCATTTTCACACACCTTACTAGAGAAGATGTGAACCCACTGGGTTACAACAAATTTGGCTTAGGGCTCAACCCATGACTGGAGTCCAAAGGGTTTCTCAATGTTCACCTCTTAACCTCTACACAGGATCAGCAGGTAGAAGATATAGACAGGCAAATGTGGTAGACAGAAGCATGGAGTGGTTGGGAATCATCTGGAGAGAAAGTGTTTTGGCACACTCTGACTCTTTAAGGAGCTAGCAGTGAGTGCACCTGCTGGAGAAGATACTGTAGAGGTCCCAGCAGGAGGTACAGTATGAGGAAAGGAGTAATTCTCAGGGCGGGACAGCACAGAATAGAGCAGCAGCAGCTTCTGCAAGTGGCGGTCAGTAAGTGGACCTAAGGTCTTTTGCCCATGGCTCAACAAATATGTGTACTGTTTACAGATCCTGTATTGCGGAATATGGAATCTCCACAGTACATTACAGAGAGGCACCATACTTTACCAGTGATTATTTTTCTAAGGAAAAATACTTAAAGGGTTATTCCTATCTTGGACAATGGGGGCATATCGCTAGGATATGCCCCCATTGTCCTATAGGTGCGGGTCCCTATATCGAGAACGGGGCCCCGAAAGTTAAGGAGGGCGCACTGCGCATGTGCGGCTGCCCTCCATTTATTTGTATTGGGCCGCCAAAAATAGCCAAGTGCTGGCTCGGCTATTTCCGTAGACTCTATACAAATGAATGGGAGCTGGGCCGCGCATGCACGGTGTGCTCCCATTCATTTCTATGGAGCCAATGGAAAGAGCCGAGACGGTGCTCGGCTATTTTCGGCGGCCCCATACAAATGAATGGAGGGTGGCCGTGCATGCGCGGTGCGCCCTCCTTCACTTTCGGGGCCCCGTTCTCGATATAGGTGCGGGTCCCAGCGGTAGGACTAGTGATATGCCCCCATTGTCCAAGATGGGAATAACCCTTTAAGTGATATGTCATGCAAAGGAGCATGGCATAGTTGTAGCTGTCATTAATTTGTTGTTGTGTTTCTGTAGATCATGACCCCACCACAGTCTATAGGTACTGTTTTATAGAAATAGACAGACTAAAGTGGCCCTGAAAAAAAAAAAGCTAAAAGGAACATCCATGCTGTAGACACGTCCAAATACAGCAGGCAGAGTAACACAGGTAGACGGTTATGACAACAGTGCTTAATATACTGGCCTATGAGAGTGAACAGCTCTGGGCTCCCACTGCAGTATTCAACTGTATCACTGTCCTGAGGACATCCATACAGTTGAATTCACATGGGCCCCTGTGGCTGCCAACTAGGTACATAAGTATCATATCATGAAGTACCTGGACAGTGGCAGTGAGAGTACTGGGACAGCCCACAGGACATCAGCCCACCTATAAGTTCTATGGCTAGTCCACCCCTGTTTATAAATCGGTAAAACAAAGATATGTACTATGGACATACTGTAGCTGACATTATTCAGCTTCCTGTTACAGCAGAACACTGTCTTGAGCCACTAGGAGATATAGAATCAATCCCATTATTGCTCTAGACTAGGGATGAGCGAACCGAACCGTAACGAACCGGATTCATTACGAACTTTCCCAAAAGTTCGGTTCGTCACCGAACCGAATTTTGAGAAAGTTCGTAACGAATCTGGTTAAAATAACGGCGTATGAGTATGAATAACAGTGTATGAGTACGCTAATGCGTACATATTCAGTTAAGTAGCGTACCTTTGACAACGCTACACTGTATGTTCGTTACTTGAGTAGGAATGTTCACAGACGCAGTGTATGCGTACGCTAATGCGTACATATTCATTCAGTTAAGTAGCGTACCTTTGACAACGCTAAACTGTATGTTCGTTATTTGTGCGGGAATATTCGCATTAGCGTACGCATTAGTGTAAATTCTCAAATATGCGTATATTTTGCGTCGCCGTTGTTGAAGTCACTTGGATTTTTTCCACTTTTTTCATTGTAACAGCAACTGCAAGTAAACGAAACTATACCCTATCAGACTCCCATTATTGTAGCAGCAATTATTCAGCCGTTATAGCAAGGTTCGTTTTAGGTTCGGTTCGTACGAATCCGAACTTAATGAAAGTTCGCCGAAGCGAAGCGAACCGAACTTTTCAAAAGTTCGCTCATCCCTACTCTAGACCACCATTGATTCAATTGTAATACTGTATATAGCAGAAGATCATTTAAGCCCTGTAAGTTGCAAGGTGGGTCCATCATGATTCAGACTTGTTTTTACAACACATTTATTTCTTTATTTTATGCACTTATATAATGTTATATTCTGCAGCTCTTTACAGACATTAGCATCAAGCTATCCCCAATGGGGCTCACAATGTAAGTTCCCTATCAGTATGTCTTTGGAGTGTGGGAGAAAATCAGAGAACCCGGAGGAAACCCACGCAAACACAGGGAGAACATACAAACTGCATGCAGATGTTGTCCTTGGTCGGATTCGAACCTAGGACCCCTGATGGCTCCTTAAAGAGCACATTCCTCAGATGTGGAATTTGGAGGTCAAATCAGTACTTTGAACTCTTTGTCACATTTCTCAAACCATTCCTGAACAGTTTTTATAGTGTGGCAGTGTGTATTATCCTGCTGAAAGGGGTTGCTGTCATTAGAAAACATGGCTGCCATTAAGGTATATACTTAGCCGGCAACATGTTTAGGTAGATGGTACGTACATGTCATGTCAGGACGCAATGATTCCCAGTAGAACATTGTGCATGGCATCACACTGCCTCTGTTGGCTTGTCTTCTTCCCATAGTGCATCCTACTGTCAACTCTATCACAGTAAGCAAGGCACATGCACCAGATGACTACATAATGCAAAAGAAAATGGTCTTCTTTACACCAGGTCACCTTTTGTCCATTCATCCATGGTCTAGTTCTGATACTTATAGCCAGATTTAGAGGTGTTGTCTGATAACCTATCTGACATTGGTGTCATATCCTAGTGATATGCCACCAATATCTGAGGTGACAAAACACCTTTAACTTTTTTTTTGCAATTTCTGTTATAGTACTGTAGCTCTGCTGTGGAATCAGACCAGGCAAGCTAGCCGTCCATTCCATGGCCATCATTGGATCTTAGACATTCATAACCCTATTGGTAGGTAGGGTTGGTAGGGAAAAAACACAATTTTAAAAAGGCAAGGGTTGAAGGCTGCACTTCAGGACATAGCCTGGGAGCAACTATTGTCACATAATTACACTAATGCTAAATGGGAGTGCTTTAAATGTACTGTGGAGTAGATTGTCAAATACGTTGCTAGAGGTAACAAGTACAAGCAAATAAAATTAAACCCCACATGGCTTACAAAGAGTGGAAAAAGTGCAATAAATGACAAAAAGAGGTCCTCTTTTTTAGCTCTGTATATACAAAAGAAGAGAGGGCATCTCATGAAAGTGGTGCCACTGGTGGAAATATCTGAAATAACATACTTGCCAGGCTGACTGTATATATGGTCCTTAATATGCTAAAAAAATGAACAAGGCCCCAGGTCCAGATGGATTACACCCTAGAGTTCTAAAGGATCTCAGTTCAGTTATTACTTTGCCTCTGTTCATAATATTTACAGATTCTTTAACCCTTTCACCCCCAGAGGTTTTTTTGGCTTTGCATTTTCATTTTGCGCTCCCTGCCTTCAAACAGCCTTAACTGTTTTATTTTTCTGTTCACATAGCTGTATGAGGGCTTGTTTTTTGCGGGACAAGTTGTACTTTCCAACGCCACCATTTAGTATTGCATATGGTGTAGTGGGAAGCAGGAAAAAAATTCCACATCGGGTGAAATTGCAAAAAAAACCGCTCTTCCGCTACAGTTCTACGGGTTTTTATTTACAGCGTTCGATGTTCATTAAAACTGACCAGTTACTTTCATTCTACTGGTCAGTACGAATCCGGCGATACCTAATATGTATAGTTTATCCTGCGTTTTGATAAAATAATTATAAAGTTGGACATTTTATTTTTTATTTTTTGTTGTCATATCTTGACCCCTGTAACTTTTTGGTATTTATGTGTACGGATCTGTATGGGGGCTTATTTTTTGCGGGGCGATCTGAACTTTTTATTGATACAATTCTGGGGTGTGTATGACTTTTTGATCACTTTTTATGTAATTTTTTTTAGAAAAAAAAGCGACAAAAAACAGCGAATCACCATTTTGACGCTTTTTTCCACCACACAATTTGCTGTATTGGAATTTTTTTTATATTTTAAAAGTACGGGCGTTTTCGGTCACGGTGATACCCATGATGTCTATATTTATTGTTATTTAGGTATTTATTTTTTAATTATACGGAAAGGGGGGTAAACTTTTATATTTTTTATATATTTTTTAACATTTTTTTTATTTTTTGTGATTATTTTAAAGCTCAAATATGAGCAAATAGATTGTGTAGACCGAATTTGCTCATTTCTTATCCTGGCCTGTCATCTAGTGGCCAGAATAAGAATTGCACTTTGAAAACTGTCCTTTCAGATCGTGTACAGACACCCCATTTGACCACATGGGGCATCTGTACACCACCCGGAAGCGTACACTTCCGGGTTTTTGCGCTACTAGATGCCGTGATCTCATGTGATCACGGCATCTAATTGCTGAAGAGGAAACCGCCGATGGCGGTAAGTACCCGCAAGTCTCTGCTGTTAGAAACAGCAGAGACTTGCTGGCCATGATGCCCGCCGCACGTGCGAGCGGGCGCCATGTGTCCCCATCGCCCCAGCGCCGTACATGTACGACGCTGGGGGTGTAAGGGTTAATGACAGGCATTGTACCATTTGCAAAAAGGGTGCTGGGTCTTCACCAGGAAATTATAAACCAGTAAGCTTAACATCCGTAGTGGGAAAAATGTTTCAGGTCCTTCTATGGGACTACATACAGGATTACGTAACTGTCAATCATATATTAAGTGATAGCCAACATGGTTTTACTAAGAACAGAAGCTGTCTAATCTGATTTGTTTTTATGAGGAGGTGAGTAGAAGCCTGGAAAGAGGAAAGGCTGTCGATATTGTGTTTTTGGACTTTGCAAAGGCGTTTGATACTGTCCCTCACAGAAGACTAATGGGTAAATAGAGATTGTATCGAAATAGTTGTGGTCAATGATTCCTACTCTGAATGGTCCCCGGTTATAAGTGGTGTACCCCAAGTTGCTGTGCTGGGTCCGCTATTATTTAAGTTATTCATTAATGACATAGAGGATGGAATTAATAGTGCTGTTTCTATTTTGCAGGCGACACAAAGCTTTGTAATACAGTACAGTCTATGGAAGATGTTAGTGAGTTTTAATATAGATAAATGTAAAGTTATGCACTTGGGGCGAATAATCTGCATGCAGCATAAGTCCTAGGGTGAGTAACACTGGAAGAGTCACTTGTTGAGAAGGATCTGGGAGTATTAGTAGATCATAGACTAAATAAAAGCGTGCAATGCCAGTCAGCTGCCTCTAAGGCCAACAGAATTTTGTCTTGTATTAAAAGAGGAATGGAATCGTGGGACAGGGATGTAATATTGCCATTTTACAAAGCATTGGTGCGGCATCAACTGGAAAATGCGGTTCAGTTCTAGGCACCAGTCCATAAAAAGGATGCCCTGGAGTTAGAAAAGATGCAAAGGAGGGAAAATAAACTCATAAAGGGCCTAGAAGATCTTAGTTATGAGCAAAGATTACACAAATTGAATTTGTTTAGCCTTGAAAAAAGATGCACAAGGGGGGACATGATTAACCTGTACAAATATATAAACGGACCAAAATAAATATTGAGGGAAGCTATTCTGTGTTAAACCCCCTCAAAAAACAAGAGGCCACTCCATACGCCTGGAGAAAAAAAGATTCAGTCATAAGAGGCGACAAGCATTCTTTACAGCAAGGGCTGTGAATCTCTGGAATAGCCTGCCGCAGGAACTGGTCACAGCAAATACAGTAGATGGCTTTAAATAAGGTTTAGATGACTTTTTAATTCAAAATAACATTGATGCTTATGACAATGTAAATAAATCTTGTTCTACGCACCCTTTCCTTTTGGCCCAACCTCTTTTTAAAAGGAAGATGGGCATTGATCCAAGGATCGATCCGTGGATTGATATAGCAGGATTACCCGTCAGACTTGATGGACTTTTGCATTTTTCCAACCTTAATAACTGTATAACTATGTCACACTTCATTGGTTGTTCTTCCTTACACCACTTTTACTGAGTAATAACTGAATTCTGAAAATGCCTAACAAGAGCTAGCTGGAAATTGGCTGCAGCATTATTCAACCAAATACTATTATTAATGCTTCCCACATGTGAAATTATTTGGCTAGAAATCACATAATCAGTAGCGTACCTTCAGTGAAGGCCCAGTGGGGCCCACTGCTTCTTGATGTAAAAAAACTGTACTTTCATGCAGCACCACTAGGAGAATCTCATTACAAATAGATGATTACAGTAACTCTATAAATTCCAGTGCACTGAGCTCCCTCTAGTGGTGGCTGCAGGAAAGCAGGACATTTATCAAGGGATTTTTACCAGCTCTCTGCCATGAATAAATATGGTGGTCCAAATAAGTGCCATATTTATGAATCTCTTGTTCCACTTTACTCATGTGGAAGTTGGATAAAGTGGGTGAGGCCAGGTGTTACTTTTATTTTTGCAATTTATTTTAAATTAACATGTCTTCTGCTTAATAAAAGAAAAAAACATGAATCCATCAGAAATCTGGAGCGTTGCACTTTGCATGCATGGAAGTGGAAACTGAGTAGGGTGGGGGACCCTCACTAAGTTTTGTAATGAGGCCCTATGAGATGTGTGTATGCCCCTGCACACAAGTCTTCGGTAATGTTGATTTGTTGCTCTCAGTATTTGATCTAATGAAGTTGTTTAACCTCTGTCTCTGTGGAAACCCTTGTGTTTGCTTCAGTAAATTTTTGTGACGGCTCTGTAGGATCATGTTTATCCTGATTAAACTAATCACTTTCATACCATACCAACTAGGAATTTGCCAAATTTACATTGTTCTGCTAAGCATCTTAATTCTGCAATGTAAGCCATAAATGTTTCATTTTCTATTGGGTTTCATTAGTGTAACTGTTTTTGATGACAGATGCTGTTAGAAATATGTCTCTATTCTTGTACATAACTTGTGGACTTCCCACAGCAGTTAGTCAGCGCATCAATCTAGGAAATTAAGGGTAAGTTTATTGTGCCAATACCCCCCCCTCCCCCGGGTAGTTTTGTGCTTTAAAAATTTTAAAAAAGTTCTTCAAATGCCACTGTGACAATTGTTTTTTCTATAAGTGGTGTTTCTACAGCATGGTGAGGGCAGAGCCTGTAGACCCATAACATTTATTTTCATTTATGCCAGTTTCTGGCATGAATAAAGATGGAAATTTACCACGGCTAGGAGGCTGCCATAGATTTCAGACTGGCACATTGCCTGCTGGAGGGTGTGCCAAATCTATGATTAGGACGTAAATTCGGAACTTCCTCCGGCTGCAAAGTGGAAATCAAAATCGATGAGGAAAACGCTAGTCTTGATAAATGTCCCCCTTAGTCCATAGACTACTACTGACACTGCTTACTAGTATTCATTATTATTTGCAAATCACTGAATAAAGGTAAACACAATCACTGTCTGAAGAAATGCTTAAAATACAAAACAAAAATTAACTTAATTGAATAATTATTTAAAAATAGAGAAAGACAAGCCGGTGGACCCGGTACAAATCGGCATCGATGGAGAAAAAAACGCATACTCTAGTCAAGCTTCCAAAAATATAAAAAAAATAGGCTTTATTTCATGTGCTCAGTAAAAACATACCTAGCAAAAACACATCTACGCGTTTTGGATATGTGAATGTCGATCTCTCTCTCTCTTTATACTGTCATTCCACATAATTTAGCTCTGCAGTGGTTTCTGGAGGTACAGTATATTCTGACTTTTCTTTGCGTTTTTGTGATTTCATTTGTCAAGTCGTTTATTTTTAACTGAAACATAATTTTCTTATGTTTGATGGCAGGTATTTTCTACAATTGACAGGTGTTTCTAGGGTGGCGAGGTTCTCGCCCTCCATGGCTAACATTTACATGGCATAGTGGAAGCATCAGCATTTATTTTCTCATTTGAATCCTTGGGCAGGCTCCCTGAAGTGGTATGATCGCTACACAGATGACCTGCTCTTCGTTTGGTCTGGTGACGTGGTGGCCATGCCACTTTTTGGGAGCTATTTGAATAGCAACCCATTACATTTATTTTTTACACTATCATATAATGCTTCCACCATTTCATTTCTCGATTTGACACTGTCTAGTTGTTCAGACAATCGCATGGTGTGTACTAGCACCTATCGCAAAGAAACCGCGGGCAACACCACTCTTTTAGCTTCATCATGTCACCCTAATCATGTAGTGAAAAATATCCCCAAAGGTGAATTAATCAGGGTTAATAATAATTGCTAATAATGACACATTTGAGAAGGAGAGTCAGCAGGTCATTAATAGATTATTAAATCGCAAATATCCAAAATGGACTTTAGATAGAGCTAAAAATTTGGCTCTATCAAAGACCAGACATGACCTTGTATTTCCAGACTGCTCTAGAAGCAGCAAAAACACTCAAGGTAATGTTCAGGGTTCCACTCCAGTGTTTGTCACTACTTACAGCAGGGAATTTTCAGAGATCTGTAATATTGTCAAAAAACACCTTCCTGTATTAAATTATGATGAACACTGCAGGGACTGTGCTGACACAAAAATTAAATGCATAGCCCACAGAGCACCCACTCTAGCTCAAAAGATTAGCCCCAGTATGTTTTATGAAACCACACAGCAACAACCTACTTGGCTGAAGTACAAGGGCAATTACAGGTGCGGTCACTGCATTTGCACATGTTGCGGTTTTATGCAGACTGGTTCTTTCATACAGTCTACTAGTAATAAATCCACTTTTCAATTAAAGAAGAACTCCCGCAATTTTTTTTATTCTCTGACCTGTTAGAAAGGTGCATGATATAATCTGTAGTGAATGTCATTTTCTTATCAGTGACTGTTTCTGTGAGTAAAAACCTCTCTTCTTATTGTAGCTGGGTCATGTGACCAACTCCCTGACCTCCAACTGACCCAGGACAGAAAGCCAGTCACTGCTCTATTCATTCCTATGGGAGCCTCACTTTCAGTCTCATAGGAATACATAGAGAATTAGACTTCCTGTCCACACATAAGTCTATGTGTGAGTTGGTGGGTCTAATTGCTGGTCACATGACACAGATAAGAAACTTCAGGATGATATAAGTCAAAAATTCAGACACTGGTAAGAAAATGACATTCACTACAGATTACATCATGTACATTTCTAGCAGGACATGGAATAAAATTTTTGTCGGGAGTTCTTCTTTAAGACAATATATTAATTGTAATACCACATTTTTGTTGTACTACATGCACCACATGTAATTTACAGTATGTAGGCTGCACCAGCAATAGCCTTTAAACCAGAGTCTGAAAAACATCTTTCTGATATTCCACATACAAAAACCAGAAATGTCTCTGCAGTGAGTCTTCATTTTGCAGCGGTTCATGGAAGGAATACAATGGGGCTCCGTGTCTGGGGCCTGGAGAGGGTTAACTCCCCGAAAAGAGGAGGAGACCATAGACGCAGGCTGCTGAACAGGGAATACTTCTGGATGTTCCGTATGAGCTCCTGTTTGAACTGCAAGCAAGATTTAATCTTGCACTACTAGTATATATGATCTTTATCCTTTCTTATATATGTTTTTTTATTTGCTCATGTTAGTTCCTTGGATGATGAAACAAGCTGTATGGAGGAAGCTGCTTGCATCTCCCCTAATTTGTCTTTCAGCTGTATTTGATCAAGATATGTGGCTATTTAAACTTGCTGTCATGCCTTGTTCAGTGTCATGAGGAAGGATCGACATTCACAGATCTGAAACGCGTAGATGTGTTTTTGCTAGGTATGTTTTTACTGAGCACATGAAATAAATAGTGATGACCGAGCATGCTGGCGCTCGGGTCCGCTCGGTGTTCGGTCGAACACCTGTGTACTCAAGCGCCATGCTTGAGTCCCCTCCCCACACGCTAATTAATTAGCGTGCAGGGAGGGATGGCATTCAGTGTAATGCCAGTAGCCATCTTAGCTACTGGCATTATACTGATTGGCTGGCCTGGAACGCGTATATAGCACCCGGTGATGCCTTCCCGGCCAGTGTTAGTCAGGGAGAGCTGCCACAAGGAGGGACAGATAGTGTAGGGACAGAAATGGCTAGGCAGGCATAGAATTTATTTTAAAAACAAATAAAAGCCCACAGGTGCTCGCTCAACACTAGAAATAAAACCTATTTTTTATATTTTTGGAAGCTGGACTACAGTATGTGTTTTTTTTCTCCATGATGTGGTAGCACTCCTTCCCAGAGCTGTCCGTGCCTCCTGCATTTAATTACTATACCAGGTGAGCGATACGTGTTTTGCCTTTTTTGTAAAATAGGCAGAGATATTACTGTAGGCTAAGATGAAGCACCTATTTACCAGGAATGTTCACAATATTAGATGACATCGATCGGCCACAGACTGATAAAGAATATTGCTGCTTAATAGCCAACCTTAGGACACAGTGTATCTGTTCCTGAGAACACTTGTGTCATGTAGTTGATACACTGTGGAACAATGTCCACTGTCAAATACACTATGTGCAATTTTAGCAGCAATACCCACGGCTGGGATATGTATTGCTTGGCCGATTGGGTATGGGGAGAAAGCTTAGCTGAAAAACCTACAGTAACAGGCATTAGAGCAATGTGCTATATGAGACCTATATATCTATGGATTGTAATATAACCAGAAAATTGCACACTTGATATAATGAAAATCCTTTTATTTATTACCACAAATTACATGATTAGCAACACACAGTATAAAAACAATTAAAATATACTAGAAAAGGTGGGGTATCAACCTGGCAGTATAAAATGCAAGTGCATAAGTAAATGGGATCAGCAGTGAAACAATACAACAGCAATGATAAAAATGAATGTAATACAGCAATTAAAGATCATAATACTGACCCCCTGACAAACGCCACAGGATACAGGTGATTGGTGTGGAGTATCCTGTGGCGTATATCTAAGACCCTCCAGACCCCTTATCAGTTTAGTCGCTCTCCTCTGTACTTTTTCCAGTTCCAAAGCATCCTTTCTATGTACTGATGCCCAGAACTGAACTGCATATGGGATGAGGCTGTGCCAAAGCTTTCTAAAGTGTTAGCATGCCTTGGAATAGATCTATAGTCCAACTGTGGGATCTAAGTATGGCCAGATATTTAGCTGAATGCTATCTCTCTAGTGTTAGTCTCACTGCTCAAGATTAACCCCTCTGCTCTACGCATTCCATCACATCAAGGCTCATCAGGAGTGGTTCAGAGCAATATCTTTTGAGGAGGAGAGACACACAAACATAAACTGCCATCCGCCTCTAATGGTGAAGTGGCGGCATCAGTGGCAATTGTGTGGGCAGAGGCGTAACTGTCATAGTGGCAGGCCAACTGCTATGGGGCCCAGAGCAAGAGGGGGCCTAGTTGGGATCATCTCCTCTTCTACTGGAGGAGAAAACTTGGTCAGGACTCTACCCTCGAAAGGAACAACTATTAGCAAATGAAGCAGTGGAAAAATGGCCATTGAAACAGATTAAGGTAGAAACTCCTCTGTCTTGTGGAGGGAGGGGGGCTGGCTGGTTTGATCCTTGCTATGGGGCCATTACTTCTCTATGTATGCCACTGCATGTGGGCATGAAGCTGGCTCCAAACTCACATGTATATAATGGGGTAGCTCCTTCCCGATCGTGCCCAAAAATCAGCCAATTGGGATTCTGGGGGCGCAGTTAGCTTGTGCTGTCATATTCTCCTAGTATGCTGAGCTGTGTTTTCTCCAGTGGTTGATCACATGCTGAATGTCAAAACCCTCCCAGTTTCAGCAGAGATTAAACTCAACTACACCAATATTGATACCCTATTAACTACTAGCATAACCCCCTCTTATGAGGATCTCTCCGAAAGTTTACAATTGTTATCTCCATTGTTATTTAATACATTTATGCTCTCATTTAAACAGATTCTACATACTGGAGACACTGGAAGATCAGTAACAAGGTTTGAATCATTCCTTGCTCAACAAAAGATGCCTAAGAAAGTATCGGCTTCACGAAAATTACCTTTAAGACCTGCTTTTTCACGAAATTTCACGAATTTTCACTTATTTGTATAGGTTAATCATGTCCCCCCTTAGATGTCTCTTCTCAAGACTAAATAAATGTAATTCTTTTAATCTTTCTTCATATCTAAGACCCTCCAGACCCCTTATCAGTTTAGTCGCTCTCCTCTGTACTTTTTCCAGTTCCAAAGCATCTTTTCTATGTACTGATGCCCAGAACTGAACTGCATATGAGTCGTGCTTTTTCACGAAAATTACCTTTAAGACCCTTTTATTAAGGCATGGGAAGAGGACACTGCTAAAAAGTTTAAATCTGAAGAGCTACAAAAACTCTTCCTAGCGCCTAAACAGACCTCCAAATATGTAAGAAAGCTGGAAAGCAGATATAAGATACTGACTAGATGGCATCTTACCACAGTATTGTTAAACAAATATAAAGTCATGGAAAATAACAGATGCAAACATTATATATGGATTAAGCCCTCACTCTAATAATAAAATCTGAGATTCTTAGGCAATATATTTTGATCAACGATCAAATCTGTGCTGACCTACCCGTGCAACGGTGGTCTCTTTATAAATCTAGCCATGCTCATCCGCATATTTGCTATCATATCATGCAGGATGTTTTGTATATTTTTTTTCTGTGATTTTTTTAAACAAATATAACCCTAATTACGACCACCACTGATGGAAATGTGGCCAAGACATAGGCACATACTTCCATCTGCTATGGACATGGCCTCGCATCACTTGATATTGGTCAACTATCTTATCACAGATCAACTCAATCACAGGTTTAAAACTTTCTCTTCTCCCTGAGTTATGTCTACTGCATTTATTCCTAGATAAAATCCCCAAACATACTTTACTATTGACTAGACACCTTCTTGCTGTTGCTGAGTACTGATCCTTACACTGTCGATGTCAAGCCCCCCACCAACAGTCACGCAGTGGACAGAGAATGTGGACACCACAATAACAGTAGTATTAGACAGCCCTTTCACCCCAATGAGTGCATCAAGGTACAATAGAATTGCTTATCTATTAACCAAGGGGGGCACTGTACAATTAGTCCCTGCACGCTCCCTATGGTCTTTCTATGATCTCCCTATAGTGTGCATAAATATATCCATATGATCTCCCTACACTGTCCCTGTGCTGTCCCTGAACTCTTCCTCTGCAATATTTTACAATTACAGGCTTCCTTAATCACGGTCCCTAGAGTCCGTCATGTCTCCTCCTGCACTAAGTTCACAGTAAAATGGCAGAGATCATTATGGATGATCCCTCATTCCCATGCTTCTTACTTTCACTTTTCACTTTGTGCTGCAGTAATTTTAGAAAAAATGTGATTCGTTACCACAAAGCGTGAGGAAATTCGGATCCACGGCGAATCAAATTTTTCCTGAAATTTGGTTCAAATTCCACTTTGTTAACTTTGATTCGCTCAAAACTAATGGGTCCAATGGATCAAAGGAAGAGAGTAAAGAAAAAGAAAAATTGATGAGATTTCTTTTTCTGCATTTTATATGTTTACTCTTTAATACTAAAATGTATAAACAGAAGAGATCAATGTACAATATGTACCTCTATGTGAAGATGCTACTACTGTAACTTCAGTGTGATTTCATTAAGCTGCCATATTTTACTGACCCAAGTGGAGTGCTGGACCTTATGTTGCTATTTGGTGAAACTCTGCTGTCCCTGAATTCATTGGAGGCCAGTTGGCACAAGCAGAAGTATTACACAGAGTAGGTTCCCATCCAAAAGAGGTCACCTTGCTGTCGTAGATGGGCACAAATGATTTTGATCAAAATACTATATATTTGCTAAGTATTTCATATTCATTTTACATACTGATAGCTTTAGTTTGTACATACTATGGGGGAATTTATCATTAGGAGAATATTTGAAGTCAGTTTTGCTTCAGTCTGTGTTGGAGTACTTTGTACCACATTTATCAGATGTCACAGGTTATTTGATAAATGTGGCTTGTCCTTAAACCTAACACTTCTGTCTAGAGAACCTACTCCACCCTCCTCCTGAAGTGAGATTGCGACTATTTTGCGACTTTTAAAAAAAGTTGCAATGATAAATCTGGAGTGAAACTCATTAACATAGCTAACCACACCCACTTTTCCACCCATATTACAAAACTGGAGTGAGTGGTGTACATATGCAAAAATCCACAACATTTTGAGAAATCGCATAAATTTTGCGCACAGGAGTGCACAAAAGTCGCAAAAGCCCTATTTTGCGACTTTTTGATGCCAGAATTCTGGAGTGATGGTATGATAAATCAGGGCCTATGTCTGCAGAGTGCTGTTGCATTGTCTTTGCTTGCTGCAGTATGTACTGAAAGACTTCTGGTCCCTCGTGTCATCTGTGCAACTGACTGGAAAAAAATGCATATGTGGTGAGCTGACATTAACAAAATGTTGTATACATATGGTATACAGTATAGCGTATAGAAAATGAATGACTATATGAATGAATTATGAATACATGAATAAATGAACAAATGCATTAAAACATAATTACTTTCGGTTCACATGGACAATTTTACCGCTTGCACAGACCTGTAATACTGATATGTACATGAGCTGCTATAGTGTAAATGACCATTTTCTAAAATGTTAAATATTTCTCTTGTCTACAAGCGATATCTGAGAATGTTTATCAAAAATATCCATAGAAGTACCATGCCGAACAGTAGTGTTATGACTGACCTGCTGTTTATCAGTGTGCAGTTTGTTCTCAAAGTGATCAAAAATTATATATAAGTGAGCACATGCCAGAGATGATTACTCTGTATTTTCCTCACATCTTGCTCCTTGGCTGCTTTTTTTTATCTCAGCTCCATTTGACCAGAGCTGTGATCTGTGACTACTGCTTAGCTGCTCCTTCCAGATGTGTGGGGCACATAAATCTACTCCAGCACTTCTCTAGATAAAATCCATAATTTATTTCAAGAATTTAAAAACACCAGGAACTCTCAACAGACAGTATCACCTGTTTGGCCTTCCTAATTTTTTTTGAACTTTTTGAAATAATTTATGGATTTTATATAGAGGGGTGCTGGAGAAGATTTGTGTGTCCCACACATTTGGAAGAATATACTTTGCCATACTGCTGCTGATATGGAATTTCCTGCCTTGAACCATCTGGAGTTGAGTGAGTGTGCCATTTAACTGGATTTTCTGGTGAGCCGGCTGTATGTTTATTTTACTATTGCTTAGCTACAGTGCCTGCTCTGAGGTAGTGTGAGATGCACCCTCTGATTCATCAATGAAAGGGGATATCTCAGACTACCCCAAACTAGATACGGTAGCTGAACTGTAGTACAAACCTGTCCTAAGAGAACTGAGCAGAAAAAAAAAAAAAGCAAAGGAGCAGGATCTGTAGAAAATAAATAGCAGGTAATCATCCAATAAACGTACTGAGTCCTAACTCCTGAGTTATTTTTTATAGCCAGCTTCACGGGACTGTTTTTCATCATATCTGTGGCAGAGACTTAAAGTTGATGGTTGTTTAGATGTTTTGTGATGTTTCTATATGATTCAGAATTAGGCTTGTGTAAACTGTAATTAGCCCACCCAAGCCTGGGACATTTTACAACTTCAATAACTTTTGTATTTGTAGGTACCTACATACAATAACAATGTTTTTTTTCTGTTTTTCCTTTTGCTGCAGTAATTACTACACTCATGATAAAACTATGGGAAAACTGTGGGCATTTGTATGAGATTTTGCTGCAATTTAGTTGTGGTGTGGTACATAACATAATTATACACTGTGTGATTACACCATTATTGTTTTATACCAGTGCAATCTACAGTAATTATGAGTTGCAGCCAATTGTTTGATTCTGTAATAAAGGCTTATACACATTAGGCCGATTTCAAACCAGGGAGTATAATACTCCTGACTCGCAGCGCAGCACCCGTCCTGAACTTCCAGCACTGCCGGGGTCACATAGCATTATATTGATTTATGATGCTATGTAACCCTTAGATATATGGAATGTATTGGAAAAACACTGACATAATGCTGTCAGTGTTATACAATACATTCCAGAACTGTAAGGGTGACATAGCATCATAAATCAACATAACACTATGTGACCCCAGCAGTGCTGGGATTTCAGGACGGGATCTGCACTGCAAATCTGGAGTATGACACTCGCTCATCTGAGTAGCCGTATGTGCATGCATGAATCTAGACACATAGCTCATGGATACCTAAAGAGGGTGGTTACTCTTTTAACTTCGTGTTGCATAAGGGCCACACATAGCGGCTGTTTAGCAGACATGACTACGACGTGGTGATAACTGAGCAACTCTACAAGCTGCAGCTGGTTTCTAATAGATTGTTAAAATTGATTGTCAATTAATTGCTTATTGTTAATGGCCATCAACAATTAACAATCAATTTTTGTTTACAATCCATTACAAAACTGTTGTAGCTTGCGTGGCTGAATGGTTTTCACCCATACCACAGCCACGTCTCAACCTACCACCATCTATAAAGTTTAGTCCTACCCTAAATGCAGAAAAAAATAAAAAAAATAAAAACACTGTAATTACTCAGTTTACCTTTGTCTAAAATTACATGAAAAGATCAGAAACATATATCACACATATATTCAATAATAATTGACATTTTGAAAGGCAAAATAGCTTTTTTTACAGCAGTCTATACTATTAACTTTTTTTGGCATGTTGATGGTGTTATGACCATAAATGTACAAACATATTTTCCACAGTAACAACATTTGTATCCTTTTCACAAACAGTGATTTTTACAGATATTATTTTACTCTATCTAATACTTTTAATGCCCAGTATGGTTGATGCATGTACAGTCTACAATATGTTGATGCAATGTACAACATGTCTTAGATAGAAACCAGTAATTGTCTCCAAACCGGAATAATTTAACTGTCAACCAACTGAACACCAGAAGGAAGCTCAGCTTCTTAATGTATTTAATAGGTATGTACAGGTACTTAATCATTTTGGAAAAATCTAATGCAAATGTTGTGAAGAAGCGGTAAGCCTGTAAGCCTGTTTCTATAAAATCTCACAAAGCTGCATAAAGTAAGTGGTAAGCCTGTTTCTATAAAATCTCACAAAGCTGCATAAAGGAATTACTTGGCTATGAATGACAAATGTAACGTCTATAATGCCTAGAAAACCATTTATGTTGCCCATAAATGGACAGTAAATGCTATCCCTCATCAGACAGGATGGCTTATCAAATAACTAGAGTACTTATCTAATAACATACCAATCATTTCATTTTTAATCTAATGCAAATAGGTATGTGCTGAATTAGATACATATTTTGGGTTTGGAGAAGCATTTTGCTGCCACAAAGTACCAAATCCATTGTTTTAAATCAAACCCTCATGGAGTAAATACTTCCCTAAACTGTTGCCATGAAGTTGGTAGCATACAATTATTTAAAATGAATTTGAGTAATGTAGCATTAATGTTACCCTTCACTGGAAATAAGGGACCTAGCACAAAACCATGACAAGTAGCCTCATGCCACTATACCGTACCTCCTCTGCCAAATTTTAAAATAGGTGCTATTGCTTCACGTAGGTAGTGTTCTCTGGACATCAGCCAATCCCCCTGATATGTCCATCAGACTGACAGATAATGAAACGTGATTCATTCAGCATGCTTTATACCACTTCAGCCACAGCTTGCCATTGCACATGGTATTCTTAGGCTTGTGTGAAGCTGCTTAACAATAGAACCTGTTTCATGAAACTCCTAATGCAAATGGTTATGGCTTCACATTTGCTGCATATTTCAACCTCAGGTTCAGGCAAAGGGTGAAATATACAGTTACACTTGAAATCATACAAAAAAAATTTAACTGATTTGTTGCAGACATTTTTCCCAGTGTGTGTATGAGGTTTTTTGAAAGATCTCATTCACTTTGTTGCTACTGCAAAATGTAGCAGATTTTATACACAAAATTGAGAAAATCTGCTGCATTTCTGCCATGTGTGACTGTACCCAAAGTCTTGCTCTTCTGTGTATCCCATACTACAGTATGACCAATATTTGTATATGTTGGTTGAATGGTTGTGTGATTGATTTAAGTTATTCCAAGACTTTTATACTGATGACCTATCCTTTAGATATGTCATCTAAACTTAGAATCTGAAGAATCTGAATGTCCAAGCAATGGGGTCAGTAAGGTGACTTGCTACCAAAATCTGTTAAGACATTACTGCAGTGAGAAACATTGTTAAGACACCTGGACACAGTGTGGCCATTTGTACCTCTGTATCCCAGCCAGCATTGCAAGAATATGCCGTCCATAGATACTGCAGGAAGAGACTTGAGACAGAGGGGGAAGAGGGTTATAACTCCCATCCTTGCCTAAATCCATACTGTTCATTATCTGGGAAGAATTGTACTGTGTACAGTCGGAGCTGTGTTTTTCTATTGTTGGATCTACTTCAACTCTTATTGTATATTTCAGTAAAGGGGAGTGGGACTGGCAAAAATTGTTTCAAACATTCAGAAACTCTTCAGTGGGAAACTAAGGCAAAATGCAAAACTGAATAGGTACGTTTTTCTTTGCAAGGCCTCATTCATGTGAACGTAAGGCATTCATGCCTGTGCTGTGGACCACAAATAGTGGTCCACTATGCACAGGCACTGGCCGTAAGAATTCTTTATTATGGTGCAGACTCATTGACTTGAATAGGTCCACGATCCACAAAATATGGCAAAAGATAGGACATGTCCTATTTTTTGTGGTGCGAAAGCATGGACCAGAAAGCCCACGGAAGCGCCTCTGAGTGTTTCCATGGGCCTTCAATCCGTGCCTTAGCTCTTCAAAAGATAGGATGTCCTATCTTTTGCCATATCTTGCGGATCGCAGACCCATTCAACCGCTGTTTGCTATCTGCAATACTAGGGGCATGGCCATTTTTAACCCTCTTACAGGTGTCCACCATACAGCTGTACGGTTTTACTCTATTAGGATATTAGAATCTTAGAAATGTTCTAATAGCTTAACTATATAATGTATAGTATGAGTAAACCTTGATAGATATTTTAATTTTTTTATACCTCTGCATGGCTGAATGTAACACCTTATATATTTTTATTATTAAACCCATTTTATCAGATATTACCTTTTAAATATTAGACATAGATGCTGATTTTTATAATTGTCTTTTATACTTGGTACCTAGATCCAAAGTTGACTTGATCCAAACTTCATTTTAACACTCTACAGAGACTTGTCTCACGCAGCAGTATTAAAATGTATAGGCTCTGGCAAGTGAGTTATCACGAAGTCTCACAAGACTTAGGGGGAATAACTTTGGGATTTGATTTTTAAACTTTAAAACCATTTTAAAACATGAATCCGAAGTCGGCTTCAGTACCGGTTGGTACCTTGGAATCGAAGCAAACTTCGGAGCCTGTTTAAAACATTTTCTTTGAGTTTCTATGTCTTTGACTGATGCTGATCACTCTCAGTCTATGAGCTGAAGTTCTGGAGTTCAGCCTTAAACTTGGAAAATTGGCCCTCTTAAAATGTAATGTTTTATTCTTACAGCATGTATTGGTTAGCTAAAAAATGAAATTACATTATGGTTACTGTTACAAAAATTTTCAGTAAAATAGACATATAATAAGCTGAACATTTCTCAACTTTCCAGTAGCAGTAATACCACTACTTCAAGCAATTTCTAAGTAGTTTAAAAGCAGTGTGTACAGTTCTGTATTTGTCTGTGTATCTGGGTATTTACCATCTCTTATGCTGTGTAAATTAGCACAAAAGTCATCTACTAGTTTTAAAGCAGTTTTACATAAAGCAGTTATAGCATTATTGTTGAAGGGATCTTAAAGGGATGTGTCATCAGAAAATGACCTGTTTTTTTTTATATATGTCAATACTTATATTTTTCCAATTCTGTAGAAATCACTTTTCAGCAGTCATCTCATTATCATTATAACCGGGATTACAATGAAAGATAGCATCTATATGTAGAGCTAACATGAGACCTTTCATTCACAATAAGTGATAGACACAACTCACCTCTTCCTCTCACTGCACAGTGACTATCTACAGAGTTATTTCCAAACTACAGATTCCTATGGTTTCTTTGGCTGACATGAAGCATATGTCTAAAGGTTGCTAATGGCAGGTCAAAACCACAAGCAGCAAGTAGAATAGACAAATCTGCCATAAGAAAATTAAAAAATATAGTTAGAAGAATGTTTCCCATTAGTAAACTACAGTATATGACCCTGACTCAACACTTAACTTATATCTAAGTGCTTTTTGTTCAAATGTTTCCAACTAATGGTACAGTTGGTGCACTTTAACTTGTGTTGGACACACAGTACAGTGACCATAAAAAGTCTTTGTGCTTTAAACATATAATAGTCTAGTTGCTGAACAGTCCAAACAACGTATAATCTTGTATTTTTCAGTATACAGTCATTGATACTAGTGTTGAGCGAATCAAAGTGAAACTAATTGAATTCCATACGAATTACAAAAAAACTTTGATTTGCAACAAATATGAATTTCCTCTTGTTTCATTGTAATGAATTAACGTTTTTCCTAAAACACGTGTTACAAAGTGAAAGTAAGAAGCCTGGGAAGGAGATATTACTCATAATGCCGTGCAGCCAGCCAATCAGCAGATAGCCATCCCCTGTGATGTCCCATAAAAAAAACCCTATAAAAAACCTAATTCCGCACGCTCTCCACCATTTTACTGTGAACTGAGCATAGTAACATATCTGCTAAGTGCTAGGGACAGAGCTTAACACAGCTTTAATTGTAGAATCTTGGATAGGGACAGTGTGGGTTTATCGCCCTGTGCCATACACCTGGTGTACTTCAGGCACAAATTGCAGTGCAACGGTTAGGGGACAGGTTAGCAGGACTGTCTCATTTACCATTTTCTACGCCTCTTTCAGGCATGGAAAAAGAACCAAATTTAAGACAAGAAGGAAGCTGTTTTACATTTAGAAGCAGTGGTGGATCCGTCAAAGTTATGAAAAGGCTGGGGACAGAAGACATGGCGCCTACATCTCACGGTGGGGACTGAACTGGAACAGGAGGGGGATCAGAATGAGGACATAAACGCCCAGGAATTCTGTACAGAACTAGGTGGCTTATCTGCCCAAGCAACAGGAAAGACGCAGGAGAAGAATAAGGAGCTAGAGGAAGATAATGCAGATGACCTACACAGACTGTAGCAGTATGCAGTGGAGATGGAGGCAGAGAGTCCCTCCCAGTCTCTTGCGCAAATGGCCATATTCATGCTGAGTTGCTTGCATAGTGACAGCCACATTATCACCATTTGGCAGAGGGACTATTGGCTCCCCACGATGTCAGAACCTTGCTACTGGTCCAAAATGGAAGCCTATGCTGCCCATCGACCATAAAGGTCTAACCAGGGGGCTCTCTGAGCTCACACTCCAGTGTCCTGACTGCAGGTGGGGGGTGGGAAGAAGGAGCAAGACCAGCTCCATCAGCAGCAACTGGAGTCTTGAGTCTCTGATGAGCACTTTTCTTCACCCGCCTACTGAAGAAACCGCCCAGTAGCAGCAGGTCATGAAGCAGAACCTGAACCAGCAGGTGGTGGCATACTTGGACTGCAACCTGTCAAACTAGATCAAAGATCCCCCGGACTACCCGGCAGCCGAACTTGATTTGTGGCCGCAACTAGCTTTCCTGCCCCGTGAGTAGTATGGCAAAAGACCACCTTTCAATCCAAAATACTCAGAGACTAACCTTTATAAAGATGAATCAGGCAGGATCAACCAGGATTTCCAGACACTGGTGCCCAATACAACAGAGTAGATCATTCTGGCAGTAACAACCTGACTGTAATGTGCTGGCAGACCAGAACATTGAGACAAATGGCCCGTTTCTTCAGCCTACGTCCTGCTGCCACCATTCTGATGCCACACGCCTGCTGTCACCTGCCTGATTGCCACATGTCTGTTATCTGCCACCATCTTGTGCTGTTACTGACACTGCCATTGCCCCTCCTAACTCTGTGCCAGGGCCACTATTGTGACTCTTCATGCTGTTGCCACCCTCATCATTTTGTTACAGGGCCACTATTGTGACTCATCAAACTGTTGTCACTGTTACCAGTCAGTTAGGAGGCCACTAATGTCCCTTTTTGGCCTTGTTCACATCACCGTTTTTTTCCCCCAGAAAAATAATAAAATAAAAAACAAAAAAACAGGGTCCCGGTGTTTGAGCATTCAGAAGGCCTCTATCACATGGTCAGTATTTTACATCAGGATTTAATCATGATTTGGAAGCTAAAAGAAGAAGTCGGTCCAAAACACAGAAGACACGCAAATATTTCCATCTCAAGTTATCTCTGTTTTGGAGCTACTCCTGTTTTTGCCTTACCAATGTTGATCAAATACTGATGAAAAATACTGACGGTGTAAAGGCGTATGCTCAAACTACAAGATCTGCTTTTTAGGGGACCTTTTCTTCTAACAAATCAGAAGAATGAAAAAATAAACAGTGATGTAAACAGAGCCTTACTGCTTACACCGTCCCCAAGGGCCACTCCTTAAATTTTTGGACCAGTGCACAGTAGGGATACAAACATAGATTAAAATAATCTTTTTTTTTTCTCCATTACTTTATTGGAGCTGCCTTCATGTCCTTATTTTGTTCCACTAAAGAGTAATTGGGACACCTGCAGGAGTGTTCAGCTTTTTTTTTTTTGCTTTACTGAAGGATGCTGTATGCTTTTTTTTTTGTTAACTATGGGTTAGCTAGGAATGTTGGTGGCCTACACGATGATGTGATCTGACCTGCTTGTCATTCAGATACACAATAATAGTTTCGCTACCAGAAAGGACTAGCTATACATGTTGCTCAGGGGTGTAGCTTTAGGGGGTGCAGATGTAGCAGTTGCTACTCGGCCCAGGAGCCTCAGGGCTCCAGATAGCGACTAAAATGGTCGCCAATGCGACTTTTTAGTCTTGTCGCCATTTGCGCCTAGATCCGGCATGCGCAGCCTAGTATCGGAGAACATGGAGTGCACTGCTGTCACAAGGAAGCTCTCCCTCCCCCCTGTGCTGCTGCTGCCGCTGCCACCAATGGGGGAGGCACTTCCGATCGGAGCCCCAACAGTGTAATCACGGGGCTCCGATCGGTTACCATGGCAACCAGGACGCTGCTGAAGTCCTGGCTGCCATGGTGAGCTCCCTGCTGCCGTGTACACAAAGCACAGGGCAGCAGGGAGCTTGTGAAGTCCTAGTCACCCTAATAGAGCTCTATTAGGGTGAATAGAACAAGGGATTAAAAGATCCCAAGTTCTAGCCCCTAGGGGGCTAAAATTGATTAAATAAAAAGATTAAAAAAAAAAAAGTTTAAAAAAAACAAACAAACAAACAATGAATGTAAAGCACATTAGTTCAAGTATAGGAGGCAGTGGTATAACATACCCGGTCTCAATAACAGGGCAACGTGGCAATTAACCCCTCAGGTGCGGCACCTGAGGGGTTAATTGCTGTGAGCACATCGGATTAAAGCAATATTTTTGGAAATATTCTGCAAAGCGACCGAATCAAAGTTTGAAAACTTCGCTCATCTCTAATTGAGACTGTTTCTCAGTGATATTGTTTGCATGGTGTGGCCAAGATCTTCAGCTACTATTAAATTGATCAGTGTCTTCATTTCATATTTTATGTAATATATTTGAAGTTACAATATTTAGTACTGCTACATGAATTTAAATCTCAATGTGACATAAAAATGTAATAAAAGGGATATATCTGTCTATAAAAACAGACGCATTTGATAAGAGATGCCCTACTCCAGAAAGTTAGTGATGCATATGAGGTTTATTACATTCTCAAGTGCAATCTAAAGTAGCACAATAGCTATTACCTTACAATCAATTGCCTGACCCTTTCACATAAAAATTGTTATGGGCAGATTTATTTTATGGACCTTCGCTGATGCTGATTGCTTAAATTATAGTTTGCTTAAAACAAGGAAGAGAAACCAATTGTTTATTCTGCTCTAGACTTCTATAAATACAAATGAATGAATGAAGAATAACCTTCTCTAGAAATCAAAGATTTGACGTATGTGTGCTACTTGAATTTAAAAAAAAGCAAAAAGCACAACATTGTATATATTCTTAAACAAGTAGTGTTGAGAAAAGCAAAGCATTCAAAGTTTAGGAAAACTTCAATTTGCAACAAATCTGAATTTCCTCACACTTGTTGTAAAAAGTTTTTCCTAAAATGGCGGCTGCACGTGTTACAAAGTGAAACTAAATGTAGAGGAGCTCAGGAACACAAGATCACCCATAATGCCATACAGCCAGCCAATCTGCAGATAGCCATCTCCTGTGATGTCACAGACCTATAAAACCCTCATCCTGCGTGGTCTCTCTCTTTACAAAATATAACTTGTGGCACATTCACAGTGGCCCCCACAGAGCCCCATCCTCTTAACAGTGACCCTTCACAGCACCTCAACCCTTAATGGTGACCTCCATAGCAGTCTGCCCCCTTAACAATGACCTCCACAGCAGCCCATCCCCTTAACGATGACAGTCACAGTGGTCCGCCCCTTAACAATGACCTCCACAGCACCTGCCCCTTAACTTTGACATCCATAGCACCCTACTCTTAACAGTGACTTCTACAGCAGTCCACCCTCTTAACAGTTACCTCCTCAACACACTGCCCCTTAACAGTGACCTCCACCATGCCTTGCTCTCCTAACAATGACCTCCACAGTACCCCAACCCCTTAACAGTGACCTGTACAGTGATTTCCACAATACCCTGTTCGCTTAAAATGTGACCTCCACAACACCCCAGTGACCTGTACAGCATCTTACCCCTCAACGTTGACCTTCATAGAGGAATGTCCCCTTAAGTATGCCCTCCACAGCAGCTCGCCGCCTTTACTAGGGTGGCCAGACATCCATTTTTCTGGATCCCTATTTTCTGTCCGGTGCAGAGATGTCCTCCTGTCTTATTAGATCAGGATCAGACAGCAGCATTGTGCTATCTGAGCATGAGCTGCAGCTACAAACTGATTTAGGCTTCTCTAACCCTCAGTCAGTCAGTAGAGCCCAGAGACATGGCTCTCTGTGGCTGACTGAGAGTGAGAGAAGCACCCCGTGCTGCCCACAGCTCATCTTTTTGCCTTCAATTTCTTATTTGGGTGGAATATCTTAAGAACGGTATGTCAAAGAGAGCTGAGACCGGGAATAAAACCATCTGAAACACCCGATGTACCTATGTGCAAAATTTAGTGCAAATCGGTCCACTCATTTGGCCGTGCGTAAAGAACAGACAGACAACAGACAGAAATTCATTTTTATGTATATTACTAACAAAAAGTTAGGGATATGTGGCCCGTGTTGTTCATATAGCGGCATAATGACTGGATTAATGATGTCATTCAAGTAGTATGACCTTGTCACTGTACCATTCACAAAGTGTAGGGCAGTTCTGTTTTGACTAAACATACCTGCCCACACTGTAACACCACCACTATGAATTGAATACTCTTTTGGTGACAACAGTGGCTGATGCATATCGCTCTCTTTGACGTCTCCAACATCACTGGTGGCCATAATTTCTGCTCAGCTTGAATTGACTTTTATCAGTGAACAGCACTGAGGCTCACTAGTCCCTCGTCCAGCATAGGTGCTCCCTGGCCCATGCAAGACGATGACGTTTGTGGTCAGATACCCTTGCAAGTTGCCTAGCATGTAGACCATGCTGATGGAAACAGTTTTGAATGGTCTGATGAGATACTTGGCTTCCTCTCACCTCCCTTAAATGTGCCTTGATTTGTATAGCATTCATCATCCGGTTCCACAGGGCATTGTTCACATTGAAGCGGTCATGGACATCCACTTCTATGTGACTCTTTCAATCTCTCTGTTGCAACCTGCTGATGACACACTTTCTGAGAACATGCTGCTTGAAGCCTTGCAACAGGTACTATTGATGAATTGTTAGGTGCCATCTTGGTCTGTCTTCAAAATGGCAAAATGTGAACAGAATGATGAGGAGGACTGTTTAAATACCAATTCTAATTGAGCCAGGACATTTATTGAGCGATTCATGGATCAAAGATCTGTTATGAATTTTGCTGTTAAGCTCCTTTTTAGAGAACAGCAAGTTGTGCAAAAAGTACTGAGACACTGAACAACTGGACATGTGAATGTAAAAGTTTAGTCACATTAAGTTCACCTGCAAAGGTTATAGTGCATTTTAGGTCCTGAACTTTTACCCACAAACCTAGGTCTCAGATTTCACCCCTCACACACACACCGTTTTAAAAAAAATATCCTAACTGAAAATTTTCAGAGAAGTATAATTTTTAATATTACACCTTTAACTAAGTATACAGTTGATACTAGCCATATAAAATCATCTAGCTTCAGAGGACATATTTAATACCGCAGTACATATGTTACCTTTTGTAGGTTCCTGTGATGCTTCTTCCATTATTATCAACCCCTCACTTGTCTGGAAATGACCTCACAGCCAAACATGGGTGATGGAGTAGCCAGTAGCCAGCTTTGTTACATTTAAGATTCCTCCTAGAGATGAGCGAACCACTAGAGACTTGTTTCGGGTCCTATTCACCTGCAAGGAGGAGGAGCAGGAGGAACACTGTGACCCCTGAGACACGCCATGGTGTCCAACTCAGAAGTCATCCCCACATCATTCTGCTGCGACAGAGAGGAGGAGTGAGCCATCCAATCCACAATCTCATCCTCTTTCTCCTCAACTAAAATGTTGCACCTTTCCAAAGCCAACAGGGACAACTGCGGCCTACTACTACTATTTCTGGCCAGACAACTGGTGCTACTACTACCCACATTCTGGATCTGGATCTTTATTTTGAAACTCTTCCATAGCCCTGACATATTTGGGCCTCTCAGATAATGTGCTATCATGTGTATTGGTGTAGTAATCACATATATGTTTGTTTGAGCAACCACCCCAAAAAGTTCACACCATGTGGAGATATACTGTAAATGAAAGGAAACAAATTAAGGAATAAATTTGTTAACACTCACAGAAAAGTAGGTGTCCTTGTCTGTTTATTGGTGTACTACTGATCACCTATATGCTGGTTTCATTAAATTGAACCCACCCATAAAAATGAAATTCCAACCGTGTGGAAATGACATTCACAGAAAAGAATGATTGAAGCCTGATGCTCAATTTCTCGTTATCTCTTACAGCAAAATACTGTAGGTGCCCACAGCCTGTGTATTGCTATACTGGTCACCTATATGCTTGTTTAGGGTTCACACACTCTCGGTTCGTTGGTTTGCATCAATCTTAAATATGCATCAACTATATCCCAGTCGCTCCTGAGGACATGCCAACTAAGAGTATGGTGACATAGAAACGCATTGAGCAGATGCAGTAGCATATTAGGGTTGATGTGATGGGAATATACATTGAATAGGAGCAATTGGGGCGGACAGTGGTGCCAGCTGTGTACCTTTACAAAACACTGTGGCATACATGGTCCATGATAAGCTCCTCTTAATTGCTTTCCAAGTTACACAACATAGAGACAGGGTGTGTTGATAAATAGTATCAATTTAAAAAGCAACAATTGGTACAATACACTGATCTCTAGAATAGGACAACAATAACCTAGGAGCACAGTGGATTGGCTTGATCGTGAATATATAAAGCAGACAGCAGCCCTCTCACTGAGCTTCAGCCTGATTTGAATATTTTGACGGATAGCCATGTTTTTAAGTAATATATAAATAAAATAGTTTTTAAGTGTCTTTGATCAGGCAGTATATGTTGGTTTAATTAAATTGAACAAGTCCCAATTTTTTAAAATTCCTGTCATGTGGAAATAGAATTAATGGAAATGAACGATTGAGGCCTGAGACTCAATTTCTCATTATCACTCACAGGTGTAGGTACCCTGGCCTATGTATTAGTGGACTACTGATCACCTATTTGTTAGTTTAATTAAATTGAAATCCCCCCTCAAAAAAAAAAAGAATAATTAAAAAAAAAATCCAACTGTGTGGAAATAGAATTCACAGAAACAGGTGATTGAGACCTGACCCCTGATGCTCAATTTCTCGTTATCATTCACATGAAAGTAGTTGCCCCAATCTGTATATTGCTGTACTGATTACTTACTGTATAAGCCGGTTTAATTAAATTGAAATTGACCCCCCACAAGGGAAAAAATAAATAAAAACTACATTCCAACCATATGGAAATGGAATCCACGGAAACTTACGATTGAGGTCTAATTCTTTAAATCACATTAACACTCACAAGTAAATTGTTACCCTAGCCTGTGTATGGTTGTATTGATCTCCTATATGCTGGTTTAAATAAATTCAATACATGTAATTCCCTTTCCCTCCCCCCAAAAAATTTTTTTGAACTGATCTGTGCGTGTGTAGAGATAATAAACAGATTTAGCCCTAATATTCTCAATCATGGATGTATAAGGTTTTTCAAACAACAACAAAAAATTAAGTTGATCTGACACATAGTACTCACTAGTATACTGTATGCTAGATTAATGGTAGAACACGTGTTGTACAGTTTGTCGCTTATTCCAACCCACCACCCAAAAAAAAAGGATTTTGGTGAAAATGAGAAAAATTAAAGTATTTCCTTGCAGGTAGCTTGCTTTTGAGGTTTGCAGCAGCTGCAGTTTTGTTACGAGGCACAGCCAACCTCTGCTTGTTCCTATTCCACACACACCATTCTTCTTCTTCTTCTTTGTAATTTTAGCCTTTCCCTTCACTGTTCCTGGCAGTAGAAAACAAGCTTGATTATTAGTATTATTTTTTTTCACTTTCCCTTACTCCCTAAGATCATTTTTCTGGCAGACACTGTAAGACCCAACCACCCTCATTCACAGTTTAGCACAGAATGGCATTCTGCTCGTACTGCTAGGACACCTACCTGCTGCAGCATTGATTGACTAATCCAGGCTGTCTGTCAGCCTGGGAGTTGATCAGGGCAAGCCCTCCTCCCCACGCCCTCTTAGGGTCATGTAAGACCCCTTCTTCCTCCCTTGGTGTTTTTTCCTGCCAACATGTGCACCAAAATGGCACTAAGCACCATTTTAGAGGATTCGTCCAAAACTAACCAGAAAATATTCAGGTTCATCTGCCGTATGAAAAATGGCTCATCTTTAAGTCCTTCAACTATGCCCCGAAAGTCTCAAAATGGATCAGTGCAGCATAAAAGTAATTTAAATAATATATGTGTATAGATTTTCAGTTAATGTTTTCAGTGAAAAGTGAAGGGTTCTGCACTATGCTTCAGATAAGAGTGCTCCCTGTGGCGAAATGTTCTCATGGCCTAAGGGATAGTATACCCCTTCAGTTAAACCTTTGTAAGAATGACCTAATGCATCACTTCTAACACAAATCAAATAACTATTTACAAAAATGGTATTACAACGGCACATTAGATGTCAATTACAGTGCACTTAAAAGGTGGGACATGGAAGACAAAGCACAGATTCATATTAGTCTAATCTCCATTTGTTTAGCAGACCATGGGGTTAGTATTTTGCTCAAATGGGCCAGCTTAGGTTGCCAGGTCCCAAAAAGCATCCCTTTCTAAACATATAGAAACCAATCACTATTATTCCATCCATTCTTGGAATGCAATGTGGAACATTATTAAATAGGATTAAACAAGAGGAGAAAATTCCAGCCATTGCCACTGTTATTTTTTTGTCCCTGTTTACTTTTTACATTTGGTATCCTCTTAAATTCTGTGTATTATATTGTTTGGGGCTGGACCAAAGTAAAGGTTTAACATTCGCCCATTTTCTAGGAGCTACATACTTGGCTGTACATTTTATTACTGGCTTTACAAATCACTTGTAATTATGGATGAAGAACTGTGTAATTGCATGTGTGCTCTAGTGTTACACTGCACTTAGGATTCTTTTTATGTTTTATTAGCTTTGTATATACTGTTGGATAATATTTAGGCTACTTAGCTGTGTGCAATTAGAGTTAAGAAGGCTAAAAGGCTAACATCACTATTATCAATAGTAATATGCTGGTAATCCTGTTTTCAACCTTTGATATTTGTGTCCAAAATGTGTCATACTGAACATTTAGCTGCATCTAATACAAGTCTTCTACAGTATGATCAGCTATTATTACTCACTTCCAGAATAATATATTCCAACATCATATCACCTTTGGTTCAGTAGCAGCAATAGAAATGGATAACTTAATGCTTTTTCATCATAGTTAGCTTTTTTCGTTATCAGTCGTTATACATCAGTCATTATGCATACCATACCTTCTATGGTCATATCAATTTAGCCAAAGTATTGCAGTACTTTTTTATCAACTCTGTGCTTGGTACCTGGGAGATATCCTCCATTAGAAATTTCTTCGCTTAAAACGTTGGATGTATTGCCTGCAGGAACCAATTAGCTCTGTCATTTATGTAGTACAGATTAGAAAACTAGCTTCTGATTGGTCACTGTCCAATTTTAGGCTCCACTAGTTTTATATATGAACACATTCTCTTATAGACCTTATATAGGCATTGCTTCACTTTAGAAACAAATCATATTTTATAAAATGTGTTCTGCCACTCCATTCAACAGTCTTGTCACACAGCTGTAATTTGTGTGCATTTTGAGCATTCGTATTATGGCCTGAAGTGAACCAGATAAGAATAAAAAAGGATTCTCAGTAGAATTTCATGTGGTCTGGGTATCATAGGCTGTGGCTGGAAGCCTTGTAGTTCAGGAAAATATTATAATGAAGCCGCAACACTTGGGCAGCACTACAGTCACTTCATTCTGAGGATCATGGGCAGGGGAGGAGTGGGAACTTAAAGTGGCCCTGGAAAAAAAAAAAAAGTGGCCCCATGTTGTAGACTGGTCCAAATTGAGAGAAGACGGACCAAAACAAGTAGACCTTTAATACCGTAGTGTATCACAGAATACTGCCCCAGCAGAACCAAATGCCACAGGGCAGCATAAAATACTGCTGCCTCAACCACATTATCACTAGAGATTAGCGAATCAATTTGTTGATTCGTATCGAATCTTGGGAACTTTTAACTGCAAAGCGAATCCGAATATTAGGTGATTCGCTTCGGCTTTGTACGCATTCGCTACGTAGTTTGGCCTATCAATTATATGCTATTGCTACGTATAAGTTACTCTATACGCTGTTGTGTACGAATTCAATTCATTTGCAATTCCTCCAAGGGAGCTCCGCCCCCTTCTCCAGCGCGTGAGGAAGATGAGGCAACTCAGGAAATTAAGATGGCGACACAGCGAGGTCCTGACTGGGGAGGCATGGTGTGGGGTACCGACCCCTATGAGGAGAAGGAACCGGAGGAGATCTACGTCTCTCAACATGTCCGGCAGCCTAAGAAGTCAGTTGAGGTGCCCGCTGAGGTGTTCACTCCGCTGGCTGACATGGCGGAGGCGGCAGGAGTTCCCACTCCACCGCGGAAGGACTACTCCCTTCATCAAAATTCTATGGTCCCCGAGGCTGTCACCCGGAACGCCCTGACCCTCTGGGAATACAAAAAGCTGGTAGAGGAGTGGGTTGTTCAGTTGTTGGATGGTCCGGTGACCCTAAGCTGGAGAGCCGAAGGGGTACCGTTATTTGGTTCAATGTGGAACGGGGAGTAGGTTTTATCGGCGATGAGGAGACGGCGGAAGAGTTATATGTCAACTGCCGTTCTGTAAAGCGGTCGTATCTTCCGCCTGTCCGCCACAATCTCCACGCAGGGGATTACATGGAGTATACCGCTATGAAGAGCCTCCAAGGCCCATTTGCTACTGGGGTGAAACTTCTTAAGAGACCAGCTACTCCTGCAGCGCCCCCGGAAGACTGGACTGAGGAGGCCCAGGCCGCAGAAGAGACTCGGTGTTCCCATGGGACTCTGCGATCTGAGGAGAAATCCCATTCCCAAGCTCAGCTGGAACCCCTGATACCCGATTTGTCACCGCCGCCGATCCTTCATGTGGGACAGATGACCACCAACAGTTTTGTGTACCAGCCATCAGTGGTACAATACCAACTGCCATGGCAGGTGCAGGCCGCACAGTCCGCCGCTCGCGGAAGACCGCTACCAGAGCCCTTACAGCCGGAGATTCTGTCACCTTGTATGCCGGCGGGAGGATCTGGCCACTACAAGGTAATGGGCAAGACCCAAGTTGCCACGGCCCTTACCAGTGTGACCGCCCAGTTACTACCAAGACCATCCCTGAGAGGTCGGTGGGGGTCTGCTGCCACAGACAGTGTCGCTTTCATGAGGCAGGAGCGCCCTCTCATGTCTTTTAGCTCCAGCAGCAGTGAAGAGGACCTGCTGGCCCTTAAGTAAGGATCCTGCAGCTGTTATGGGAGCCACAACGTGGACTTAACCTGAAGGTTGAGCACTAGTTGGCGTGTGTTTTTATTTTTGTTGCCCTGCGTTTGTCCTCACCAAGATGGCCATGGATTGTCAGGACTTTTAACCAAGTTGCGCAGACGTGCGCCTCATCCCTTTTTTCCCCCTTTTCAGGTTATTGGGGCCCCTTGAAAGAGGGTTTTTTAAGGAACCTTTGCTGCTATTTTTTTACCCATTTGGATTACAATTACCTATGTGGATTACAAATTGCAACTGAGTTTGGGACTCTACTCCAGTTCTATGACAAGCGTCAGAAAGAAGAAAAGAGACTTAAGCGTGTCTGTGAGCATACTAGGTAGGTGATATTTAAAATGTTTACATTATACCTATAATGTATTTGCACTATATTGTTTGCACTGGATTGTTTGCACTAATGTTTTTACCTTTCAGCAACATTTTCAAGTATGTTGCCCATTGTGTGTATTTCTTTACAGGTACCGCAATGTGTCCTCATATTCACTTTATAGTATTGTGGATGATTGTACTATGCCCATAGCCGGATAGACAGCACCTTACTTGTTCTACCTCAAATATACATACTGCCTCTGAGGGCAATTTCAGATCTGACCATTTATGCTGGATCTATCCCGGGGTCCGCAAGGTGTCAAAACGATGGCACAAGCCTCGGATCACCCGCTGGATCACCTCCTTTTTATGTTGGTTCGGGTGGCGGTGTGTGCCATCGTAAATCGTAATCCTGGCGGTCCATCAGCCGGACTATGTATTTCAGCTGTGCAGCAGGGCTAAATGATGAGGATCGAATATTCGCTCTGCCTCTGAGGAGTGCACTCCACTGCCTCTTGTACGTGCCTGCGTATTACGTAATCGCGTAGACAATAGTACGCTCAGGATTTGTAAGCTATTTGTATGCTCATGCGTACGTCTTCTAAGAAGTTGCGTACATTTTTTAACTCTACGTTCGTTATTAGTGCGCGATTGTTCGCTAATAGCACATAATAACGTATATTTTGTACGCAAATACAAGAATCTATTCGTCGAATATACGAATCTTAGGAAAACTTTGGTGAATGTTGGGCGAATAATTTTTTGAATGATTCGCTCATCTCTAATTATCACATCATAAGGACGGTAATACAGTTGAGTTCAGGAGGGCACCTGTGACCATTGAGCACCAGATCATTATATACCTGGCCTGCTGATATCAAGAGGGTTTGAGTGGCCGTCTGGGCATCGGCCCACCGGGAAATTTCCCTGTAGCTTATATGGCCAATCCACCCCTGGGGGGGAGTGGGTCCTATCAGTTAGATCTCCACTGATCAGTGAGTGATGGCATGAACTTTGAACTAGATTCATTATTCACAATGGTGGGAAAATCCATTTAAGGCTCTGAATGTCATCCATACCCGACAGGCGTCCTTGTTTACAAAAATGCATACTGTACCATGTGTTGTTTTTTTTTTACAAGACACCTCTACATTGAATAGTGCATTCTGCAGTACTATTCCATGCAGCTAAAAATCAAAAATCCTGCTAGATGGAGCCAAATAGAGGCAGACCACTATTTCTGGTAATTTTTAACATCTGCCATATTTTACATTTTTCTTTCTGCATTCTGCAATTCTCAACTTTTTTCAGAGCTGTTGGCTGAAGATTAGCAGATCATGTCAGTTCCAACTCATGACATGGATAAATAGGAATACCTGCTCACTAACTCCCTGTAGCATACCCTCGGTAATGGAGGATATTACACAGCTGAACTGAGCCGTTTACGTGTGAATCTAGCAGTGAAATAAGACAGTAAATCATGTACAAGTCTCTAGACAGTCTTTCTGCTTGTGCCTCTGTGAAGCAACCCCTCCCTTCTACGTCTCCTCCCCTTCTATCCTCTTCATAGAATTCTATATAATCTGATCCTTCAGTGAGCAGGCAGCCCTTCTTCAATGGTCTTCACTGAAGACATATCTAGCAGTGAATTGACATGTAGAGAAAAGGAGGGGGAGCAAGAAAGGAGCCTAATAGGAGGAGAAGGAAGCATCTTTGTCTGATAAGATATATTACAAAGTTTCTTGTGTATACCTGTACATGGAAAAGAATGAAATAACAGTTTCTCTGTAAGACGCATTGTGAAACATAAAGCTCAGTATAGACAGCAATAATAACAAATATAGGAAAAAGACACAACAAAAATGCAATAAAAACATTAGTTGTGAACACAAAAATTTGACACATACATTTCATGAGCAAATGAAAACAAAGAACGGAGTAATGCAGGTTGTACAGAAGTAACTAACTTGATGTGGTATATAAAAGAATTGGCTCAAAAATGTGACTGTATTATAGTTGTGTGAAACCAGTTTAGGCTATGTTTAAACATGGTGGAATTGCAATTTAATGAGGGAAAAACACAACTATAATGAATACTGAAAGCAATCTGTGGCAGATTTCGGATGAGACTACCACTTTGGTATCCCACTGTGGTTATCTGAGATAGGTTTGCCAAATGGATAAGTTCATGAATTACAGTTGAGAAGTGCTGTCCAACTCTAATAGATTATGTTTTTCCCCAGAAAATATTGAACAATATAGAACAATATGCATATTTGCAACAGATATCAATTCTCACTGCAGGACACAACTGAAGGCTGTAAAAATTAGTATCCAGCCAGGTCTGTGACTGTGTCCTAGAAATAAATAAGATGAAAACAGTATGTAAGTAGAGTTCATATGGCATAAACTACCACCATGAGCTCTCCAACTACCACACTATTGGAAATACTAAGTGAATGCTGAAAGATTCACTTGAATATGCTTGGCACACGCTGTTCCTGATTATTGTGTACTGATGTGTAACAGAGTGTAAAAGAGCACAGATCCATGAAGATATTGCAAAGAATCACATGCTTAATAAAAGCCCTGCAGTCCCTCGTAAAATTGGAACAGCAGAAGGCAATAGCTAGTCAATTGCTCCTGTGAACATAAACCAAGTATGTCTGTTATATTTATTAAGAATTACAATGGAAATAATCCCAATACTATTGTGTTTTTAGAGAAGAATACTGGAAACTTTTGCTATAAACAGTAACAAAGGGTTCTGCAGTTGGTGAATGCTATTCTTAACGTAGTGATAACCATATTACGACTTTCAGCAATGGTGGTGTTAAAGGAGTTGTCTGGCTTGAGAGTGACAACCCTAGTGCTGGTGACATGTGCCCAATTAAAAAAAAAAAAAAAAAAACTCACCTGACTGCAGTCCCACCATTTCAGTGCCACTGCCCCATTCCTGGCCAATTACTTCTGGTCGCCAACCGGGAATGGAGAAGTAGCATGGCATTGATAGGACTTTGGACAGGTCAACTGTTTGTCACCATTGGGATTGTCGACTCCTAGACTAAACAACCCCTTAAGATGATTATAGACATTAGATACCAGTAGGTTGATCGTTGAACAACTGTTGAACAAACAATCATCTGATGATGATAGTTCATATTGACCTTTACAGTTATTCAAACTGCCATAGTTACATAGTAACATAGTTTATAAGGCAGAAAAAAGACATCTGTCAATCCAGTTCGGCCTGTTATTAAAGATGAGCGAGCACTAAAATGCTCGGGTGCTCGTTATTCGAGACAAACTTTTCCGGATGCTCGGGTGCTCGTTTCGAGTAACGAACCCCATTGAAGTCAATGGGAGACTCGAGCATTTTTTGCAGGGGACCAAGGCTCTGCCTAGGGAAGGCTGGGTGAAAACCTGGAAACATCAGAAAATGATGGAAACACCACGGAAATGGACAAGAAACAGCAGGGGCAGCATGCATGGATGCCTCTGAGGCTGCCTAATCCCACCATTACCCCAAATTCTCCTGCAACAGCCTGGTGGTGACCCTCATGGCAATTGTGCTCACCCAGACCAAGAAAGGCGAGGCACATGCCCATCACATGTTAGGGAAGCACTCAACTAGGTGCAACGAAGGTCCATCACCCATGACCATGCTGGCACTGCTCTCTTATCCCCAGCCACACGATGCAGGCATAAGCCTGACACAGCATGGCGGTGACACCAACAAGTGACCAAGTTAGATGAGGTAGCAGGTGAGCCACCCAAAAATTTAGCCTGACACAGCATGGCGGTGACACCACCAATGACTTTGTCCGACTGAGAATGCAGTGAAATGGCTTTTGTTGAGCCTCCAAAAATTTTTTTCTTTTCGGAGTACATAAAGTCGACCCTCAGCAAAAAATTTTTTTTTTAAATGTCGGTACTTGTGCCTCCTGAAAAATTGTTTTGGACTGTCTATTTGACGCTCCTCAAACATTGTTTTACACTGTCTGTAGTTGACACTGTGGAAAAATTGTTTGGAGAGAGGGCCTGTAGGTGGCCCTCCAGAAAAATTGTTTAGAGAGAGGGCCTGTAGGTGGCCCTCCGGAAAAATTGTTTGGGGGGAGGGCCTGTAGGGGGCCCTCCGGAAAAATTGTCGTAAAAGAGTGCCAGTTGGCCCTCTAAAAAATTGCGTTTTGGGTCAGCGTTAGGCAAAGACGACAAGGAGGAGTAGGAGGAGTAGAGAAGAGGAATCGGATACATAAGTAATGTTAATCTTTAGCTGCTTTCCCCCGGAGGAGATTTGAATTCCGGAGAAATACAGGCTTTGTTCATTTTAATAAGCGTCAGCCTGTCAGCGCTGTCAGTTGACAGGCGTGTACGCTTATCGGTGATGATGCCACCAGCTGCACTGAATACCCACTCTGACAAAACACTAGCAGCAGGGCAGGCCAGCACCTCTAAGGCATACAGCGCCAGTTCAGGCCACGTGTCCAGCTTTGAAACCCAGTAGTTGTATGGAGCAGAGTGATCAGTCCGGACATTGGTATGGTCAGCTAGGTACTCCCTCACCATCTTTCTGTAAAGCTCACCCCTACTCTGCCGAGACTGGGGACAGGTGACAGTGTCTTGCTGGGGTGACATAAAACTGGCAAAGGCCTTAGAGAGCGTTCCCCTGCCAGTGCTGGACAAGCTGCCTGCTCGCCTACTCTGCCCCGCTACTTGGCCCACAGAACCATGCCCTCTGCCGCTAGTGGCGTCAGATGGGAAGGATTGTTTCAGCTTGTGCACCAGGCCCTGTTGATATTGATTCACTCTCATACTCCTTTCCTCTACAGGGATGAGAGTGGAAAGGTTCTGCTTGTACCGTGGGTCCAGGAGAGTGAACACCCAGTAATCAGTGTTTGAAAAAATGCTTCTAACGCGAGGGTCATGGGATAGGCAGCCTAACATGAAGTCTGCCATGTGCGCCAGAGTCCCAACACGCAAGAATTCCCTCTCCTCACTGGCCTGACTCTCCATTTCCTCCTCCTCCTCCTCCAAGTCCTCCTCTTCAGCCCATACACGCTCAACAGTTAATAAGGACTGAGCACTGGTACCCTCTTCTGTCTCGCCGATATTCTCCTCCTCTTCCTCCTCATCCTCATCCCCCTCCTCCGATACGCGCTGAGAAACAGACCAGAGGGTGCTCTGGCTATCAAGCGACGTATCTTCCTCCACCGTCTCTTGTGAAAAGCGCAAAGCTTCCGACTTGATGCTGAGCAGTGAATTTTTCAACAGGCAAAGCAGCGGGATGGTGAGGCTGATAATGGCGGCATCGCCGCTGACCATCTGTGTTGACTCCGCAAAGTTGGTCAACACCTGGCAGATATCAGACATCCACGTCCACTCCTCATTGTAGACTTGAGGAATCTGACTGACCTGACTACCAGTTCTGGTGGAAGTTGACATCTGGCAGTCTACAATGGCTCTGCGCTGCTGGTAAACTCTGGATAACATGTTTAATGTCGAATTCCATCTTGTGGGCACGTCGCACAACAGTCGGTGAGCGGGCAGTTGTAGGTGACGCTGCGCTGCCCTGAGAGTGGCAGCATCTGTGGTTGACTTGCGGAAATGCGCACAGATGCGGCACACCTTGGTGAGCAAATCAGACAGATTGGGGTATGTCTTGAGGAACCGCTGAACTATGAGATTGAACACATGGGCCAGGCATGGCACATGTGTCAGTCTGCCGAGTAGGTTACGCCCGTTCAACCTACGCCCGGTCACACACAACCATGCCTGGCTTGAGGTTCAGCGGTGCCAGCCACAGATTGGTCTTCACCGTGATGCCCTGTAATAGTTCTTGGGCGGTGTGCCTTTTGTCACCTAAGCTCAGCAGTTTGAGCACCGCCTGCTGGCGCTTAGCCACAGCACTGCTGAAGGTGCTACCGACTGAAGGTGCCGTGCCCACGGATGGTAATTCGGAGGAGGAGGTGGAGGAGGAGGAGGAGGCATAGTACGTCTGAGAGACCGTGACCGAGGTAGGCCCCGCAATCCTCGGTGTGGGCAGTACATGAACGGCCCCAGGGTCAGACTCGGTCTCAGCCTCCACCAAGTTAACCCAATGTGCCATCAGTAATATATAGTGTCCCTGCCTGGCAGCACTTGTCCACGTGTCCGTGGTTAGGTGGACCTTCTCAGAAACAGCGTTGGTCAGGGCACGGATGATGTTCTGTGACACGTGCTGGTGTAGGGCTGGGACGGCACATCGGGAAAAATAGTGGCGGCTGGGGACTGAATACCGAGGGGCAGCCACCGCCATGAGGTTGCGAAAGGCCTCGGTCTCTACCAGCCTATAGGGCAGCATCTCCAGGCTCAGCAATTTGGAGATGTGGACGTTGAGGCCTTGGGCATGTGGGTGGGTGGAACTGTATTTCCACTTGCGCTCCAGCGTCTGCTGTAAAGACAGCGGAACGCTGCGCAGGGACACATTGGTTGACGGAGGATCGTGGAGACGAAGGTGTGGTTTTCTGGCGGTAGGCGCTCGTGCCGGGGTCCTGGGCAGGGGGTTGACTAGCAGAGGCAGCGAGTGACACAGGGGAAGGAGCAATGGTGGGACCCGCAGGAGGTAAACGGCCTTGGTTCCATTGAGTGGGGTGTTTAGCACTCATATGCCTGCGCATGCTGGTGGTGGTTAGGCTAGTAGTGGTGGCACACCTGCTGATCCTGGTGTGGCACAGGTTGCACACCACAGTCCGTCGGTCATCCTCACTTTCTTTAAAGAACCTCCAGACTTGCGAACATCTAGGCCTCGCCACGGGAGCTTCACTACGTGAAACAGTTACTGCTGATGCACCAGCTCTGGCCCTGCTTCTCCCTCTGGCCACACCACTGCCTCTTCCAACCTGTTCTGGTGCAGCACTCGCCTCCGCCTCAGAAGCACTGTCTTCACTCGGCATATCAACCCAGCTTGGGTCAGTCACCTCGTCATCCTCCGATTCCTCAGTCTGCTCCCTCCTCGGACTTCCTGCCCTGACAACAACTTCACCACTGTCTGACAACCGTGTCTCCTCATCGTCCGACACCTCTTTACACACTTCTTCCACTAAGTCAACAATGTCATCACCCACAGACTGCGACAGTTGGAAAACTTGGGCATCGGGAAAGAGGTCAGCAGCAACCTGAGAAGTGATTTGTGACTCTGGGAAGGGTCCAGAAAACAGTTCCTCAGAGTATGCCGGATTGCATTCCAAATTTTCCTGGGAGGGGGCAGACTGGGGGGAAGGAGGTTGAGGTGGAGGAGCCTGAGGACTGCTCCCTTGGGTAATGTGGGTGGACTGTGTGGAAGACTGACTGGTGGACAAATTACTTGAAGCATTGTCCGCAATCCACGACATTGTGGTTTCAACAGTGCTCTACCACGTGTCCCTGTAAGTTCAGACATGAAGCTAGGGAGTGTAGCTCTGCGGCGTTCCCCTGCCCCCTGCACAGGTACTGTCTCACCCTGCCCAGGACCACGGCCTCTGCCCCCTGCAGTAATTGAATGCCCACGCCCACTGAGATTTAAAAAAAAAAAGAGCAAACTCAGACCCTGCTGACTGTGGCTATTTTCACTGCAACCCAGACAAATGTCGCACTCAGATTTTTCTAATGTAGCTGTATCAGTGAGAGCAAAAGACCGTATTTGATTACGTGACTTACAGAATGGGTCACCTGGACAGAAAATACGGATTGTGGTTTGTGGTGACTGGCCAGCTGAACTGTGACACACAGAATAGTTCCACACAGCTGTATGAAATGGATTTGTATCACTGAGAGCAAACAAAAGGATTTTGTACTGTGACTTCCACTATCTATCAGTTAGACAGAAAAAAATCTTCTGCAGACTGTGCCTATTTCAATGAAACACAAAAAAAATTGTCCCACTTAGCTGTTTGAAATGGATGTGTGTCACTGAGAGACAAAAAATAAACTTTTTCCAGTCTCCCTGCAAAATGCTGCAAATATGGCGGTAGCTGCACTACTAGTGCCAGCAAGCCCAGCCACAAGCAGATAAAAAAAGGGGTCTTGTAGCCCTAACAATGGCTGTTTGGTTCTTTTAGAATCACTCCTGCCTAACACAAATCTAGTAGAACACCCTAACACTTTCCCTGTATCACACTGCAGATCTGTCCCTAACGGCATCCAGGCAGCGACTGAGCCGAGCACCGCGGGCAGTCATTAGTATATTCCAGGGTCACCTGATCAGGCCAGCCAACCCCTGCTATCGACATGTAAGGGCCCCACGTGATGCTGGGTGTACCGCAGAGGCTCCTGGCTTGTGATTGGCTGAGTTTATAGCCGCCAAAAATTCAAAAGGCGGGAGATGCCATTTCCTCGAACATGGCGAGATACTCGTCCGAGCAGCGAGCACTTACGAGTACCCTAATACTCGAACGAGCACCAAGCTCGGACGAGTATGCTCGCTCATCTCTACCTGTTATCCTACAAGTTGATCCAGAGGAAGGCAAAAACCCCTGTGAGGTAGAAGCCAATTTTCCCCACTTTAGGGGAAAAAATTCCTTCCCGACTCCAGTCAGGCAATCAGAATAACTCCCTGGATCAACGACCCCTCTCTAGTAACTATAACCTGTAATATTATTACACTCCAGAAATACATCCAGGCCTCTCTTGAACTCTTTTAGTGAACTTACCATCACCACCTCCTCAGGGAGAGAGTTCCATAGTCTCACTGCTCTTACCGTAAAGAATCCTCTTCTATGTTTGTGTACAAACCTTCTTTCCTCCAGACGCAGAGGATGTCCCCTCGTCACAGTCACAGTCCTCGGGATAAATAGATCATGGGAGAGATCTCTGTACTGACCTCTGATATATTTATACATAGTTATTAGATCTCCCCTCAGTCGTCTTTTTACTAAAGTTAATAACCCTAATTTTGATAATCTTTCTGGGTACTGTAGTCCACCCATTCCAGTTATTACTTTAGTTGCCCTCCTCTGAACCCTCTCCAGTTCTGCTATGTCTGCCTTGTTCACAGGAGCCCAGAACTGTACACAGTACAATTACTCCAAACAAAAAATGAACAAGCTTTCTGGGCATGTTCTCAGAGTTACCGTAGGTGACTGTCTTCTTCATCTATGCCACCAAGTTGTAGACAATATAAGGGGAATATGTTTATTTGCTGGTTTGAGAATATTTGCTACTATACTTACTACACCATAGAAGAGGGTGTGCAAAAGAGCTCTTACCAAGCTCTGCCTCTAACGATACCAGATATGAGTCAATGTTTGACCTTTTGAATGTCCTTGAGACATGACTTGGATAATAATTAAGCCAGCCTCTCATCTGCAGAAAACCTCTCATCTGGGGTGATTGCCCCTCATCAGTGCAGAACACAGAGTACTGACCCTCTTCCTAGAATTCCAGAGGAGCATTGCTTGGTCAATAAGACTCCTCACACCATTTAAGGCGCTCTCCATAAGGAGATATTGCATTCCCCAATATACTATAACTATACTATTACATTAAAAGAGCACGAAACCCTTTCTATGTACATTAAATAATTAACACACAACTATTTTAGATTTTTTTAATTAGACTTGTATCTTAGACTTTTCATCTTCAAAACAGATGACCACTAGAGTAAAGACATTGGAAAGTCAATGAATGTTTTCAAGGTACAAGGACAGCTGTTTTATAGATGGAGATTATTACCATGATTCTATTAGTGGAGAAAGTCATCAGCATAATTCTATGCTCATTAAGGGATTCTAGTTTTAGAAAAGGCTTTTAGTTTGTGAATAGAAGCAGACTTTGTAATACTGGAAGGAGGGCAATTATAGTCAAATGTACTTATGTCTTTGTGAAGTCGTCTGCCATTAACATCAGGACTATGATGTGGTCAACCTGCAATTAATACATCTACCAGTGTCATTATTTCATCAGCGTGGCCTTTTCTGGTATTTCTCCATTATTGCACAGGTATAGTGTAATCTATGTAGGTATTCAATGCACAGGAATATTACTGACTCAGAAGAGTAAAGTGTTGCTTTGGTGATACATTGCATGATAGTCGGTTATTATCCCATAAAATACTCAATTATGTTTTTCTATTTTCCCCCCTTGGTGCTGCTGCTATTCTGTGCTGTTAGGGTGGGCTCTGAGCAGTCCGTTTCCTTCCATCTTCTGGCAGCTGACAATATAATCCCTTTTTATTATCTCCTGCTTTGAAGAAACGTTCACAACTATGCTGTCAAGAAGTAAGCTATTTCTATTGGCTTCTCTACAGTAAACAGAGGATCACTATGCAGAGAACTGGCTGTGAGTCGATTGACTGAGCATGTGTGACCAGCAGCATTCAGATCAATGTGCACAATGCTATACACTTGAACACTAGGTGGAATCATATTGTGTAATTTAAAGTTATAGGTCTTCACTGGACCATATTTTAAGTGCATGTAAATGGCAAACATTGTTCATTTTTATGTTCTATAAAAATAAATATGTTATATGCAATAAATATGTTATTTAAACACTTTAATGGCCACATTTAATAGGCATTCCTTTACTAATAAACTCACAAATCGAAAAGCTGCACTGTCAAAGTTTGCTTGTTTTACTGCTACATTAATGAGGGAACGGCAGATACTTTGTTTTATGCGGGTGTCTCTATCTAAACTTCTCGTAAAAGATTTCAATTATTGCACAACACTATGTGAAAAAGATAAATAAATGAGATGGCTGCAGTTTTTTGCCTACTTATCTACAATCTACATTCTCGATTCATAGGGTACAAGCTGTGCTGTGGCTATTATATATGTTAACTAGCCTAAGATAAATTTGTTGTCAGATGGCTTTTCTTCTGTCTCATTGGTAATCGCAAGCACATTGCAGCAGACTGAGTGTTCCATGGAGGATATGTTTAGGGTTCCATGGTTGTCAAGCACTGGAAATCTGCACTCCTAAAAAGTTTAGTAAACCAGTGCTTGTCTGTAGGTTATATACACTCACACTAGCGGCATGGTTCTCCGGCAGGCTGTTTCGGCAGATTCATGCTGCCGCTAGTGCACGCCCCTGCCACCAGAACTCTGATCCAGCCCCATTCACTATAAAGGAGGTGGGCCAGAGTTCCTGCCGCCTCATGGCAAACATGCGAGAAGTGGCCGGAATAAAGCTATATGTCACCTGCCAGAACAGTCTGCCGGAGAACCATGCCGCTAGTGTGAAACTAGCCTTACACTACAGTGTAGTTAAAGGCAATCTGTCACCCTGGGGGCAGCATAAACTGTTGACAGAGACTCTGAGCAATAATCTGGTCACTTACTTGAATTGACCCAGTCATTTTGCTAAAGATTAGTATCGAGCAGCTCCAGCGCGAGCCAAGCCCTAGTGCATGCTCAATATGGCTATATGCAATAAGAAAAGAGATTTAAAACAATTAAAAGAAAGAGATTTAAAACCATTAACCATTAAAAGAAAGAGATTTAAAACCATTAAAATTTAGAACCATTTAAAGAGTAAAATCATACCCACTTCTTTACTAGAACAAAATGCAGATATTTAGTACAATATAGGGAATGCAGAGTTTGCATACAACTACATGCTGGTGCCCATAAAAAAATGGTACTGCAAAGTACCATGTGATGGTTTTGAGATCCTCGCATAGAATTTGGAGCTGGTATTTGGTAGTATTCATATTTTGTTATTAAAATGGAATCAATTACTTAAAAAAAGGATATATTGGTGAAAAAGGGTCTTGTACACGTTCAACTGTGATTGTCTGGGTGTTCTTATAATCCAAAGACTGAGCCAGAGACTTTTCTTGCGTCATATACTGTCATGTTCTCAGCACCCAGGGGCGTAACTACCATAGCGGCAGACCATGCAATTGCTATTGGCCCAGGGCAAGAGGGGGGCCCAGTATTAGTTGGGATTATCTCCTCTTCTACTGGGGTGAAAACTTAATAAGGATTCTACCTTCTAAAGGAACAACTTTTAGCAAATGAGGCAGTGGAGAAAATTGCCCAAGGGTCATTGAAAGGGGTTTAGGAGAAAATCCTTCTGTTCTGTTTGTGTGTGTGTGGGGGTCTGGTTTGATCCTTGCTATGGGGCACTTACTTCTCTATATACTCAACTGTCAGCACCTTGCCATGAAGAGGATCCAGAGTGCTCTAAACACCATATCTATCTATATATTCTACCCTCCTTTATTTCCCTAGTTGATTTTTTTTGCTAATCTTTGTTCAGGGGATTTATTGTCTATCATCACTGGTGAGCATATGTAAATCACTGTATAGCATGAAAAGGGTGAAAAATGGAGATGTAATGTGCTGCACCAGTCTGCCATTTGTATGGGCTACTTAGTCCAAAAAATCTGCAATAATTTTTCCTATAAGTAAAAGTCTCCAACCATTTGTTACAGTAGACAGTAGGGTAAATCATTTAGATGCTTCACTTCACAGAAGTAAATCACAATCTCATAAATAATTTTTGCTAAACATTCACACTGAGCAGGTAAATCATTATCACCATTTGCAGTTACAGCCAGTCATCCACATCACAATAACTAATAATTATACTATCATAACATTTTCTACTTTTCATAATGGCAGTTTTTATGTACAGTTTCCAACTGAGCCATGGACAGGTCATTCCCGGCAGAAAAAAAAAAACGGAAAATGTTTATAGATAATTTAATTTTATCACAGAGTTGTTAAATGGCATCTCATGAGTCTCTTAAAGTACATCTGTCAGCAGATTTGTACCTATAACACTGGCTGACCTGTTGCATGTGCACTTGGCAGCTGAAGGCAGCTGTGTTGGTCCCATGTTCATATGTGCTGATCATGGACTTTGCCTCCTGGTGTTTGCTATGTTAAATAGCAGAAACCTGGCAGCTATGACAACCATTCAGCTCCTAAGCGGCGGCATGTTTAAAGTCCCAAGTTCCACCATACTTTAATGGCTGCTGGCAGGAAAGGTGTTAAAAAAAAGAAAAAAAAAAACGTCAAAACCAAAATTTTAAATCATAGAGCTCTGGACTGGTTTCTAAAGGGGATAGTCTGTGTATCTACAAATTTCACCCTATAAATACTGGTACATGTGCTAAGCTGTACACAGTGTAAAATACTGGACAATAAGTACATTTCACTAGCCCCACAGAAACTGGTAATTGCTAATCTTGCATATCACATACCATATACACGTAGTGATCATCTTTTCTCATTGGAATCATTTATTTTCCTTTTCTTCTCTGTCTGGATCAGACCACCATGACAGCATCTCCTGATAACTGCAGAGTTTGCTACTAGTTGGTGAGAGCCAGAAAGGTGGAGAATGCTATCGTAAGAGGAAAGGTGCTGAAGGAGATAATGCTGTTACTAGTGTGCCATTAATATTGTTAAAGACTATGAACATCTTCAGGGCCAATTTTTTTTAACTTTTCTTTCTCATTTGAACTTTATTAAAACTTTTCAGCAGTGGGGGGCATGCTTAGTACTGGAGCTTGTCTCTCTCTGCTCAGACATTCTGCCAAGCTTCTTATCTATCTTCTAATCTAGCAAGACCCTGTAAACTACATCTAAAAGATACCATACTTGGGCTCTCCTTCTTCACTCCAGGATGACAAAGTGGAGCAAAAGAGAAACTCCGAAGTTCCTAAGGCGCATTCACAAACAACCAATGGCATCCGAGATTACACCATGCCAAGCCCTGCAGAGCAGCCTGTGCATGAGGACTCTGTCCCCAGAACTGGAATGCACAACCTCTCACCAAGCCCTCCTACTTCTGCCGGCTCGCAGTCAGATAACAGTTCTGTTGCCTCTTTTCTGCTGCCTCTTTTCCACACTCACATGTATCAGACACAGTGGCAAGTAACAACAGAAGGAGTTCAGCACAACGAGAGACATTGCCATCTTGTTTGAATTAGCCAGAGGAGGTAAGAGATGATAATGCATGTGGTCCGCTAGCCATGTCGAAAAGAAGGTGCGATGATACACAAACTTGTCCTTTACTACTTAAAAAGAACCAAGATAGGTTAAATCTCTTTCCAACATGGACAATACCCTAAAAGCTACTGTAACTCAGTGTCAACAGGTGGTCTGATATATAGGCTGGTTTATCTAGTACACTTGCTGTAACATTAATACTTAATCTGTTCTGTTATACATAGACTTACTGTGCATCAGACTTAGTGTCAACAGGCAGTCTAATATACAGTTGTGTTTATCTAGTTCACCTGCTGCACCATTTATACTTAATCTGTTCTGTTACACATAAACATACTGCGCATCAGACTTAGGGGCACATTTATTAAGACTGGCGTTTTAATAAAGTCCTAAGCTGGCGGTGGATCCAACGAAGTTATGTTGAGACTAATGTTGAGCGAGCATGCTCGCACGAGCACTATATTCGCTCGAGCATCGGTATGTTCGGCACATCGCGGTGTTTGGCCGAACACCGCGGGTGCTCGAGTACGATGCTCGAGTCTCCTCCCCGCACGTTTGTTCGCTGCTATGCAGCGAATAAACGTGCGGGAGAGTACTGGCATTCACTGTAATGCCATAGTCATGTTGATTTATACGCTAATGCTACGCATTGTACGCTAATGCGTACAAATTTGTATGCTAATGCTACGCATTGTACGCTAATGCGTACGAATTTGTATGCTAATGCTACGCATTGTGCGCTAATGCGTACAAATTCAGTTAATAAGTGTACTTTTACGAGTGAAAGGAGTGAAAGAGGAGAAGTTGCGATTCTGACCTTTTCCAATGAACCAGACACCCTCCCCATGCTGTTCCCTAACCATTTCTGTGGTGTTTCCACTATTTTCTCATGTTTCCCTATCAACCAGACACCATCCCCTCTTCAGAGCAGGGGGTGCCTTGGGTGCTTGGCCAAGCACTGAAGCACCACCACTGAAGCACCACCTAGTGTTCGGCCAGAGCACCCGAGCACCCGAACATCGGAGTGCTCGATCATCACTAGTTGAGACACCAGCCTCTTCATAACTTTGACAGAACCTGCGCCAATTCGAAATGTAAGACAACTCCCTTGCTGTCTTACATTCAGACCTTTTTCTGCACTTGAAACAGGCGTATAAAATGGTAAATGAGATGGGCTTGCCAGCTAGTTTCCTTTCCCGCCAAGACTATGCCCACTTTTTTAGACCTGGTGTGAGTGGGGAGAAGATGCAGATTGTGACGCAACTAGCAGTTACACTACAATCTGCACCTGAAATATGCCTAATATAGGCATATTTAAGATTAATAAATGACCCCCTTAGTCTCAACAGGTGGTCTAATATATAGACACGTTTATCTAGTTCACGTACTGCGCCATTAATACTTAATCTGCTCTGTTATACATAGACTTACTGTGCATCAGACTCATTGTCAACAGGCGGTACAATATATATGTGCATTTATGTAGTTCTTCTGCTGTGCCATTTATACTTAATATGTTCTGTTATACATAGACTTACTGTGCATCAGACTCATTGTCAACAGGTGGTATAATATATATGTGCGTTTATGTAGTTCTTCTGCTGTGCCATTTATACTTAATATGTTCTGTTATACATAGACTTACTGTGCATCAGACTTAGTGTCAACAGGCAGTCTAATATACAGTTGTGTTTATCTAGTTCACCTGCTGCACCATTAATATTTAGTTACATAGTAACTAGTGTACAGTTACTGTACACTATGGTCAACAGACAGTTGCCTGGGCTCTCAAAAGGAATGGGCAGTGGCAAAAATGTTGCTGTAGCCAGCACAACTAGCAGCAGAAGAAAGGGTGGTGGTAGCAGCAGCAGCTGCAGTAACAGGCCAGAGCTGCCACTGTAATTCAGTGGTTGTGTTTTGACCAACAACAGCTCAGGTGACAACAGAAACACACAGCCAGGAATCTGTGGCTTACTGTGACACTGCACTTACTGTAGTTGGTGTGGCTGAAGAACAATCTCTGTGCCTTAACCTCTCCTGCAACTGCCTCTTTCTTTTTCTGCTGCCGACTCTGCTCTGCTTTTCAGTGAGGATGAGCTTAGTCAAAACAGTCAGCAGCTATGGGCCAGCACAGACTTGTAGGAGAGGTTTTCTGTGTCCTCCTTTAGGTGTGTAACTAGAGATGATGACATTTGGGTGGGAGCACATGTTGTGAGCAGTCAGGGATGTCTTCATGAGACAAGGGTGACATAAGACATGACCAGACAGTAGTGGATGATGATGTAGCCAATTGCATGTGGGAGCTGGGTGAATAGGGGGCATCATCATCTTCATGGGGTAAAGGTGGCAGCAGGCCCGTGAGACAGCATCAGGGTGACAGCGTAACAATGGCCAGCAGGGTGAAAACAGTGGAAAATCTGGAGCCAAAATTAGCCGGGTTAGATCATATGCTACTCAGGGTCAGACGACAACTAGTGGTACACAGATTCATAAAGGCAGCAGCAGGCTGCCTTTTCCCTGAGAGGGACGGTGCCAAAAACACCCTACTGAGCAAAATGGGTCACAGGATACTGAAGCTGATAGTAACCAGAGATTACCACAGCAACAAAGAGGGAAAGCGATGTATTCAAGTTTACCTGCCAGTTTACCCTTAGCCCGCTGGAGCCAAGAGAAAGATCACATATAGTTTGGATGACTCAAGTTTGTTGCAAGTTTATTCAAGTAAAACCGTTAAACTTCACCAAGACTGAAGTCTACTTTAGAAGTAGTTTTTTTCAATTCGAGTAGTTCCTATGTTGTCCACAGTATATCACAGGGGGCTGTTCATGGTTTTCCCTACATGCCCATTGGCTTTTTTTGTAATATAACTTTACACAGGACACACAAAGTGAGTTAAAGGGGTTGTCTCGTCATAGACAATAGGGGCATATCGCTAGGATGTTACTATGTACTATGTATTCTGAGGTGAGCCCTTCATTGTGTAAGTACCTGAAAACCTGTTTGTCTTCCATGACTCCAGTCCATATAATTAAAGGGGTTCTCTGAGTCCACAATATTGATGATTCTTCTTAGGATAGGCCTTCAATATTGGATCTGACTCTTGGCAACCCCACTGAGAAGCAGAGTTTGGACCGACTGCGGCACTGAGGCTTACATTACTTACACTGCACTGAACTTATCTGCTCCCAAGTGTGAAAGGTTGAAACCTGATTGTCTAGGATGTCAGGGTATCCAAGAGCAGCTCTCCCAGGCACTTAAGAGAACATCTATGGTAAACATTTATGGGGACATCTGTGCCATTCACTAGCAAGAAAATCTTTATTAGGCATTTATGGAGGCATCTGTGAAAGGCTCATTTAGGGGATCTGTGGAAGACGTCTTCATACTACTGAGCTGTGCAGAAGTTACTCAAACTATGCCCCCTCCACATCATGCTCTGTAACCATTGGCTGAAGCTATACCTCTCAGACTTCCTGCTTAGCCTGCCTTCTGCACGCACACTGCTTGTACGTAATTTCTGTAATCTCTTTGCTACCTTTTAGGAATGAAGCTAAAATATTTCTTATATATACATAAATGAATTTCTGTCTGTTGTCTGTCTTTTCTTTATACACAACCAAACAACTGGACCGATCTGCACCAAAGGTACACCAACTGGCACTGGCGTACGGCCCATAGAGGCAGACTACGCCGTTGCTATGGGGCCCGTGAGCTGAAGGGGCCCGGCGACGCTGAATGGCCACGCCCCCTTTCCGACCTGAGTACACGGGGGCAAACTTGGAAATTGCCCTGGGCCACATCACCAAAAGGGCCCCCTTAAGGTGGTCTTCCTCATGGGAGCAGAAGTGAATGGGAATCAGTCTGCCCCATCAATTAGCCCGGAAGCAGCAACTCCTTTTAGCAAAGGTTCCGTGTGCTAGTAGCTGATTTCCTGCCTGTGCGCTCCTCATACACTCCCCCCTCCCCCAGCATACACACAGATATCTCAGAGCAACGTCGGGACAGAGAGGGTGGGGGAGGATGTTTTCATCCAGTCTGGATCCTTCCAGCTAACTCCCTCCAGTTCACCCAGCTATGCTGCATAAAAAGTAAGTGTATGTAATAATGTGTGTGTAAAGTGAATATTAATTACAGTATGTGAATGTGTGTATTGTGTGTTTTTATGTAGGTATGTGTGTGTCTGCATATATACTGTTTGTTCTTTGTGCGTGTGTGTGTGTATATATATATATACTGTATGTATGTTCTTTGTGTGTGTGTATATATATATACTGTATGTTTGTGTGTGTGTATATATATATACACTGTATGTATGTTCTTTGTGTGTGTATATATACTGTATGTATGTTTGTGTGTGTGTATATATACTGTATGTTTGTGTGTGTGTATATATATATACTGTATGTATGTTTGTGTGTGTGTATATATATATACTGTATGTTTGTGTGTGTATATATATACTGTATGTATGTTTGTGTGTGTATATATATACTGTATGTATGTTTGTGTGTGTGTGTGTGTGTGTATATATACTGTATGTATGTTTGTGTGTGTGTATATATACTGTATGTATGTTCTTTGTGTGTGTATATATATATATATATATATATATATACTGTATGTATGTTTGTGTGTGTATATATACTGTATGTATGTTTGTTTGTGTGTATATATATACTGTATGTATGTTTGTGTGTGTATATATATATATATATATATACTGTATGTTTGTGTGTGTATATATATACTGTATGTTTGTGTGTGTGTATATATATATATACTGTATGTTGTCTTGTGTGTGTATATATATATATATACTGTATGTATGCTGTGTGTGTATATATATATATATATATATACTGTATGTATGTTTGTGTGTGTGTATATATATACTGTATGTATGTTTGTGTGTGTGTATATATATACTGTATGTTTGTGTGTATATATATACTGTATGTATGTTTGTGTGTGTATATATACTGTATGTATGTTCTTTGTGTGTGTGTGTGTATATATATACTGTATGTATGTTTGTGTGTGTATATATACTGTATGTATGTTCTTTGTGTGTGTGTGTATATATATATATACTGTATGTTTGTGTGTGTATATATATATACTGTATGTATGTTTGTGTGTGTGAATATATATATATATATATATATACTGTATTTATTTTCTTTGTGTGTATATATATACTGTATGTATGTTGTTTGTGTGTATATATATATATATTGTATGTATGTTTGTGTGTGTATATATATATACTGTATGTATGTTTGTGTGTGTATATATATGCTGTATGTTTGTGTGTATATATATATATATATATATATATATATATATATACTGTATGTATGTTCTTTGTGTGTGTATATATATATACTGTATGTATGTTTGTTTGTGTGTATATATATATATACTGTATGTATGTTTGTGTGTATATATATATATATATATACTGTATGTATGTTCTTTGTGTGTGTGTATATATATATACTGTATGTATGTTTGTGTGTGTGTGTGTATATATACTGTATTTATGTTCTTTGTGTGTGTGTGTATATATATATATATACTGTATGTATGTTTGTGTGTGTATATATATATACTGTATGTTTGTGTGTATATATATATATACTGTATGTATGTTCTTTGTGTGTGTGTATATATATATACTCTATGTATGTTTGTGTGTATATATACTGTATTTATGTTCTTTGTATGTATATATATACTGTATGTATGTTTGTTTGTGTGTATATATATATATATACTGTATGTATGTTTGTGTGTATATATATATACTGTATGTATGTTCTTTGTGTGTGTGTATATATATATATACTGTATGTATGTTCTTTGTGTGTGTGTATATATATATACTGTATGTATGTTTGTGTGTGTATATATATGCTGTATGTATGTTTGTGTGTATATATACTGTATTTATGTTCTTTGTATGTATATATATACTGTATGTATGTTTGTTTGTGTATATATATATATACTGTATGTATGTTCTTTGTGTGTGTGTGTGTGTGTGTATATATATATATACTGTATGTTTGTGTGTGTGTATATATATATATACTGTATTTATTTTCTTTGTGTGTGTATATTCATATATATGCTGATGTGAGTATATATGTGTGTGTATGTATATGCCCTTCTTCCTCCTTGTTCACTTATATAAGAGTGTGTATATATATATATATATATATATATATATATATATTCTCTATTATAAGTGAACAAGGAGGCAGAAGTGCAAAAAAAAGTGAGGAAAAAAGCCAAGAAAGAGGCAGAAGTGCTCAGTTGTCTTGTCTCTCCTCGCTAGCTGAGGACTGGGTAAGGTTCATGCACATGACCGTATCTGTTTTGTGGTCTGCAAAACACGGATCTTGGCGACGAACATGCCATCTTTTTTTTCCAGTCTAGAGAAAAGAACATGCTTTATTTTTATGTGAGGCCACGGAAAGAAAGTACGGATGCGGACAGCAGCCATAGATACTGTCATGTGCATGAGACTGTCCATTCACACGTCCACAAATGGATCCGCATTTGTTCCACAATTTTTCGGAATGGGTGAGGACCTATTTATTTTCAATGCAAAAAAAAATAGAACATGTCTTATCCTTGTCCAAAGACACGGGCAGGAAAAGGCATTTCTATTATAGTGCCGGCCATGTGCGGTCTGCAAAATGTGGAATGCACATGGCCGGCGTCCGTGTTTTGTGGATCCGCAATTTGTGGACTGCAAAATAGTTGTAGACATGTGAATGGACCCTTATAGAAAGTCTGTGATCCAGTCTTTCGTTAGTAAGGAGGGACAGTACAAGTATTTCTGCCTCCTTGCTTAAGTGGGGTCTCATTCCCCCGATTTCCACCAATCTAAATTGGCAGGTTACTAGGACATGTAGAAAATGTTTGTAAAGGAGAGTTACACTGTATATGTTTGTCTGTCCAACCTGCTTCTTGTTTTTTCACTTAAAAGGTTTACTGGGGAATTTGATATGGATGGTCTATCCTCAGCATAGGTCATCAATATCAGATCAGTGGGGATCCGTCTCCTTACACCCCCACTGATCAGCTGTTTGAAGAGGCCGCTGTGCTCACCAGAGCTCCGGTGTGCACTGCGGTCTCTTTATAGCTTACCAAGCAGAGCGCCGTAAGTGGGGCCCTAAATGAAATACAGCAGACAGTCCTCACATGTGCTGCAGGGTGGAAGGGAGGTGGACACAGTAAGTTTACACTCTGTCATTAGTGTGTGTATATATATATATATATATATATATATATATATATATATATATATCTTAATGTCACTGCTTACCACACAGCAACCCCCCCCCCTCCATAGACATATGCTTATATGCTTCAAATTCTGAAGGGGGGAGGGTGTCAGTCCCTGCCCTTCATTGCTTAATTACTAATAGCCTATTTCTAAGAAGGTAATGGGAGGTAAGAGGTACTGAACCCCCCTTTAGAATTTATCTATGTAATATATATATATACACACACACAAACATTATGTATTGTAAGACCTAGGTGTGTAGTGCAATGATGGCACAGGCTCAAAAGTTGAGCCTGTGCCATCAGCTGTTGATGTCATCTATACATGACTGAATCTAGCAGGACTGGAGTTAGCACCAGTTCTGCCATCTTATCCGCTAGATGCTTCATTTGAACATAAACACAACGCACATAAAACGTACCTATATTGTTCTTATAAGGGCTCATGCGCATGGCCATAGCCAGACACGGACACTGTCTGCATTCCGCATCCGACCTGCAAAAAATGTTGATTGGATGCAGACAAAAAGACGTTCGTGTGCATGAGCCCCTAGGCTAGTGTAATAATTCTTTTTTTTTTGTGTGTGTGTGTGTGGGGGGGGGGGGCCCAATTCTGAGTTTTGCTATGGGGCCCCATGATTTCTATGTACGCCCCTGCCAACTGGTGATGTACCAACTGGCACATAGGTACATCAGGTGTCTGCAAAGGTTTAAGACTGGGTCTCAGCTCTCTAGGACATACTTTTACTGAGATATTCACAAAAATATATTAGCCAATAGGACCTCGCAGCTTCACTCACATTCTAACTGCCATTCACATAGTCACATGACCCTTTTTATTCAATAGAAACTCACAGGTCCTTCAGTCTTGACATACACAGTTACACCAGGTTTCCATAACAACTCAGCTTCTTTCTTCACTGTTAGAGGTCACTCGGGAGTGTCACAAGGGAGCGTGGTGCTGTGGATGCCACATTTTAAGAGGGCAGGGTGCTGTGGAAATCTTATATTAAGGGGGCGGGCTGCTGTGGATGTCACTGTTAAGGGATGAGGTGCTATGGATGTCAAATTTTAAGGGGAAGGCTGTTGGAAGTATTATATTAAGGGGATGGGGTGCAGTGGGGGGGGGTCACTGTTAACAGGGAGGTGACCTGTGCAGGTCACTGTAAAAGGTGCAGGCCACTATGTAGGTCAGTGTTAAGGGGGTGGGGTGCTGTGGAGGTCAACATTAAAGGGACAGCGTACTATGGAGGTCACTGTTAAGGGGGCAAGGTGCTGTGGATGTCATTGTTAAGGAGGCGGGCCTCTGTGAAGGTCAAAGTTAAGGGGGTGAGCTGCTGTGGAGGTCAATTTGAAGGTCACAGTTAATGGGGTGGGGAACTGTGTAGGTCACTGTTCAAGGGACAGATTGCTGTGGAAGTCACTGTTAAAGGGGCGAGCTGCTGTGGAGCTCACTATTAAAGGGGAGGGTAGAGGTCACTGTTAGGCCTCTTTCACATGAACGATGCGGATTGTGTCAGGATGTGTTCAGGATGCATTCAGTGAAACTCACACCATTTTGCAAGCAAGTTTTTTCTCTGCGAGTGCAATCCATTTCACACGCATTGCACCCGTGCAGAAAATTCGCTCATGTGATAGGGGCCTTATGGGGGACACTGTGGATATCTTTTAACCTCACACACAAACATTAAATTAAATAGTGTAAATATACCTGTGCAAATCATCCTTCCTATAGGTGACCCTGTTGTGATGGCAATTCCACCTACTTGAACTGTAGAATTGTAATGTGATTGCTACTAGAACATGCCAGAATCGCTATAATGTATGTTTCTGCATGCTAATATATCTCCCAGACCTAAGCATGCCATGTAAGTTGCACCCACATTGATATGCCACCTTGTGATGATATGTGATCTACTGTGCCTTTAAGCTGCTGTGAGATGCCAGCGAGGGAATGGTAAAGTCTACTTCTATGGATGATTTTTAAGAATGGAGTACTGCACACTATCATGAATTGGTGCCAGCAAGGACTTGACTGTCAATAATCAGTAGTATAAAATTGCGGCACTCAGGTTGTCATGCAGTTAGGATTATTTATTTTCACATCAAATAAAGCAAAGTCATGATCCAGTTACAGAATTAAAGAATTAAAAATGGATAACCACTCTCTTTATCAATGCTTGATGGGACGTTTCAGTCCATGCGGACCTTCTTCAGCGGTCTAGTGATATATAATAGAGCAGTATGAGATAAACAATGACATAATGGAGTAACAGGATGAAGGTGTTTCAAAGGGAAGGCATTTATCAGAAATGCTTTTATGGGTGAGACATCCTGTAATTATTGGGACCATGGTGGGAATGTATAGTGATTAGTGTTGAGCGAGCAGCTCTGTGCTCGTATGCTCGGGTGCTCTGGCCGAGCACTCGGGGTTGCTCGAGTGCTTGGCTGAGCACCCGAGCATAATGTTAGTCAATGGGACTAAACCAGGCACCCCCGCTCGGAAGAGGGGAGGGTGTTTTGTTAATAGAAAAAGGTCAGAATCGCGACTTCTCCTCTTTTACTCCTTTCACTCGTAAAAGTATGCTAATTAACTGAATTTGTACACATTAGCACACAATGCGTACGCATTAGCAAACAAATCCATACGCATTAGCGTACAAATCAACATTACAGTGCGGGGAAGAGACTCGAGCATGCTCGCTCAACACTAATAGTGATGACATCATAGACACTCTGAGGAGTTTCTCACCTGCATCTCTGCAAGTAAACACACACATTAAAAATGTAGAAAAATATAGTACTCTAATCCATTTTCTGGTTACTGTTAACCAATGTGTAGATAAGATGACTCTATGGCACTTACTAATATAGGCTTTGTTGATATTCTGCACCATTTCATATTTCATAAGCCATGCCGCCTTGTTAGGGCTCATGCACACGAACGTATTTGCTTTCCGTGTCCGTTCCTTTATTTTTTTTGCTGACCATATGCGGAGCCATTCATTTCAATGGGTCCGCAAAAAAAACATAAGTTAATAAATAAATAGAACATGTCATATTATTGTCTGCATTACGGACAAGGATAGTACTCTTCTATTTGGAGCCAGCTGTTCCATTCTGCAAAATACAGAATGCACTGTATTTTTTGCGGATCCGTTTATTACAGAAGCCAAATTCAAATGCATTCTAATACAGGGTTAGGCAACCTCCAGCTCTCCAGGTGTTCTGAAACTACACCCCCCAGCATGCAGACTTCCTCTACTCTTCTCAGAACTCGCATAATACTCAGAACTCTCTAATAGAACAAGGATCAGCAACCTTCGACATTCCAGCTGCTGTGAAACTACAACTCCCAGCATGCACATCTACAAGGCAGTCCTTGTAACTCCCATAAAAAGTGAAATGAGGATCCTGGGAGTTGTAGTCTCAGAATAGCTGGAATGCAGGAGGTTGCTGATCCCTGTAATAGAAATGCATTTTAAACGGAAACCTTTCAGCTTTTAGTGCTCTTTTAGATTCACTGAGAGAATGGCGCTTGCTGCAGTCTGTCCTGATTTCTGAAGTACATTAACACCCTACTATCAGGTAGCGAATGTTTCGCTGCATCACGTAAAAACATAATTGACATCATTTAAAATAAGGTGACAAGACTCAAGTAAAGATGTGTCTTTCTACTAAATCTGCATCAGCGAGAACTGTTTGGCACTGCCCTTGACATCTGCATTGATAATGAAATCACATTATATGCTTCTTCCTAACATTCCTTTGAACACACATCAAGTGGTACCAGGAGCCGTCAGACTGAGCTCAGCCACATGCAATGACAGTTGCCATGACACCTATGAAGCGATTGGTCCCACTATACAATGACATCAACAGATGACTTCCCACGGTCCCCGTGCTAATTGGTCAATTACCTTGAACATAGCAGCACCTTGTTGAGACCAGATGCCATAATTGGCAGCATTAACAGAAACACAGCATTGTTAGCATGCCTGGCAGGCTTGATATTTTCTTTTGCTTTCTTGCTTCTCCCCCTCCGTTTCCTCCATTGCTTAATCAAGCTTAAGTTGCAAATGTAATCAAGTCAAAATACTTATACACTTCAGACTGCAGCCCCTGGCTGCTTTCGTTTTAGGGGTCAGAAGCGGGATTTGCCTTAGTTTGAAAGCTGCTTCTTTAACCCTAAACCCTGTCATAACCAGAGGCTTGTGTATAGCTAGCTAAGTGACGGCTCACTAGCAGCGCTCTGGAAATGAGAGAGTTAAAATAATATTTAACCCTCCAATAGACATGTGTAGCGTGACAGTAAGTGGTGCGACATAGAGGGTACAACTACACTGCAACATGTGTCTCGCAACATTCATGTCGCATGACATATTTTGTAATGCTAATCTATGATGTTGCACTGTGACATGTTGCGACTACAACATGACAGTCGCACAAAAATCCATCCTGGATTGCAGTGTGACACCATAGACTAGCAGTACAAAATATGTCACGTGACATTGGTACGACATGAATGTCACGCTAGCCCTAGCCTTATTCCACAGATCTGTTTCTTATGGTGCTGCATGTGTGCCCTGTGCTGCACTGGAGAAGATGCTTGCTGTCTTATAACAGACATCCTCCTGCTCTAGCAGCCCAGATCAGATGTAGCTCTGATCCCAGCATCAACTCTTTGATCACCATAGTCAACATGATCAAAGGGCATTCCTTCTGCAAAAAGGATCACTGGGTTTCATCATGACACAATCAAGAACTAGGAGATCCCTGAGCGGTCAGCCCTGTGGAGATAGAAATGGCCCCAGAGCTGTATGTATACTAAGCCTGCTGTTAGGGCATATAGGGGACCCTTCAGGACAGGTGCATGTGACCCTCTGGCCAAGATTGCAGATGCAGTGGAGGCACTGCAACAGTGTGGGAATAAGCAGTTAAGTGGGTTCAACAAAAGCAGACATTATTTCATAGTGGGACACAGTGGGGCACACTTACAAAGTCAGTCCTTTTATGTGGGTCTTAGTTTCCCCCTTGCCATGCTGTTACATTCATCTTATTTATGTCTTCTTCATAAATTAGGCGCATCTTTGGCAGTGCTTGCACCTGGCACAAAAACTGTTTCCAGGTGTAGAGAGTTTGCAAATTTGTCATGGCCCCTGACAAGCTCCAACCCTGCCCCCATCATGCCCAACTGGCAGACACAATATAAAACCGGGTATGTGACTAAATATCGCGAGGCCAGTTACAAAAGGGACTTGCAAGTATTTTATGCCTAAAATAGTCGCAAGTCCATTAGTAAATGTGCCCCAATATAAGGCTGCTTTCACACGGTCAGGCCAAGTTGTCCCTTCAGTGATTTCTATCAGTGATTGTGAGCCAAAACCAGGAGTGGAAGCTGCACAGAGATAAAGTACAGGGTGGGCCATTTATATGGATACACCTAAATAAAATGGGAATAGTTGGTGATATTAACTTCCTGTTTGTGGCACATTAGTATATGGGAGGGGAAAAACTTTTCAAGATGGGTGGTGACCATGGCGGCCATTTTGAAGTCGGCCATGTTGGATTCAACTTTAGTTTTTTCAATGGGAAGAGGATTTCACAAGAAAAATCAATGGTGTGCTTGGTTTTAAGGTAACTTTATTCTTTCATGAGTTATTTACAAGCTTCTCTTTGTTTACAGCCATTGACATGTCGCAGAGGTTAACACGTGAGGAGCGGATAGAAATTGTGTTGATGTCTGGTGAACGCAGTACCCGGGTCATTGCAGCAGATTTCAATGCAAGACACCCTACGAGACCAGCCATCTCCCTTGCTACAGTTAGCAAACTGCTTGCCAAGTGTCGTGAAACTGGTTCAGTGTTGGATTTGCCAAAATGTGGATGCATGAAAACTGTCACTAATGATACATCAGTGGCTGCTCTAGCTTCATTCAGCAAGAGCCCACAGTGTAGCACTCGCTGCATGTCACTGGAGAGTGGCATCAGTCGAACATCCCTTTGGCGGATATTAGCTTCTCACAAATGGCACCCTTACAAACTCCAGCTGCTGCAGCATCTCAACGAGGATGACCCAGATTGGCGCACTGAATTTTCAGAATGGACAAAACAAAAGTTGGAACAGGACCCCCAGTTTACACAGAACATTTTGTTCAGTGATGAGGCAAACTTTTATGTGAATTGTGAAGTTAACAAACAAAACCACCGTTATTGGTCTGACACTAACCCACATTGGATAGATTCCTCCAAGATTGTTGGGACCATGATGGTATGGTGTGGTATATGGGGTACAAAGATAGTGGGGCCATTCTTCCTCAATAGAAACCTGAAGGCCACTGGATATGTGAAATTGCTACATGATGATGTTTTCCCTCTTTATGCACTGAAACTGGCTTGTTCCCTGAGTTTTTCCAGCAAGATTGTGCACCACCACATTATGGGTGTCAGGTCCGAGCATTCCTAGATGAACAGTTTCCTGGAAAGTGGATTGGTCATCGTGGGCCAGTTGAATGGCCCCCCAAGGTCTCCCGATCTGACCCCCTTAGACTTTTATCTTTGGGGTCATCTGAAGGCAATTGTCTATGCTGTGAAGATACTGGAAGCCTGTGCTAGCATTTCTTCTGTGGTAGTGCTATTAGTGTGTGAAGAGTGGGAGAAGAGGGTTGCATTGACAATCCAACACAATGGGCAGCAATTTGAATACATTTTATAAGTGGTCAGAAACTTGTAAATAACTCATGAAAGAATAAAGTTATGTTAAAACCAAGCACACCATTGTTTTTCTTGTGAAATTCTCAATAAGTTTGATGTGTCACAAGACCCTCTTCCCATTGAAAAAACTAAAGTTGGATCCAAAATGGCCGACTTCAAAATGGTCACCACTAGAGATGAGCGAACATGCTCGTCAGAGCTTGGTGCTCGTTCGAGCATTAGTGTATTCGCATATGCTCGCTACTCAGACGAGCATATTGCGATCCTCGAGGAAATGGCAACTTCCTCTTCCTGCATGTTAGCCGCCTTTTTTCAGCCAATCAACATGCAGGAGAGTCTTTGGTACCTCCTAGCATCACGTGGGGCCCCTACAAGTCGATAGCAGGGATTGGCTGGCCAGATCAGATGACCTAGGAATATAAGAATCTGGTCCCGCACTGCTCGCGTCATACGCCGTCTGCATGAGATTAGGGATAGATCTGCTGTCTGTCAGGGAGAATGTTAGGGCCTGAATTTAGATGTTGGTTAGGCAGGAATCACCCACAAAGAACCCAACAGCCCTTCTAAGGGCTACAAGCACGTTTTTTTTTTTTTTTTGGTCTCCTCCTGGCTGCTGGCTGGGACTTGTAGTGCAGCTACCGCCATCTTGGCTGCACACTGTTAGGGCGTGAAATTAGAATGTGGTTAGGTAGGAATCATCCACAAAGAACCCAACGCTCCTTCTAA
>ONZH01029240.1:0-31849 GCA_900303285.1 Rhinella marina | reverse complement strand
AAACAGCAGAAAGTCACACTCCCTCCCACCCCTGCAGCTGACAGAAGTTGATTTTTACCTTCATTTTTTAAATCCCGGTCAGATGCGGAGTGGAAGGGGCGTGGCCATAGAAACCTGGTGTGTGTGTGGAGACTAACTGCCTGGGAGCTTCTATTGGCTGATAAGGGTCATGTGACCAGGCTACTATTGGCTAATGCATTTTTTGGGAATATCTCAGGAACGGTACGTCCTGGAGAGTTGAAAACTGTTCTAAAACCTTCCCGGACACCTGATGTACATGTGTGCCAAATTTTGTGATTGTAGCTACAGCGGTGCGGATTCCTTTAACGGACATACACACACACACATACACTCAGCTTTATATATTAGATATCCTGAATGTGTCCTAAATAGTGATATCTGTGGAAAAGACTTTAAAGTGCATCTGTCGGCAGGTTTGTCCCTATGACACTGGCTGACCTGTTACATGTACGCTTGGTAGCTGAAGACATCTGTGTTGGTCCCATGTTCATATGTGCCCGCATTGATGAAAAAATTATTTTTTAATATATGCAAATGATCCTCTAGGAGCAATGGGAGCACCTAGAGGCTTCGCTTACTCTGCATTTGCTGTGCCCTCTCCACTCTGATTGACCCTGTCAACCAAAGTGCAGAGGATGTGGCAGTTGCAGAGAGAGCTTGGGTACGAATACAGCTTTTTCTTCAACTCTACCCACAAGTGTTTGATTGGTTTGAGGTCTGCAGACTGTGGGGGTCAATCCAGCACCTCTACTTCATTGTCATTGAACCATTTCTTCACCAATCTCGATATATGCTTTGGGGCATTGTCCTGTTGGAACACTATGTCATCCTTTTCACACCCATAGTACTCAACTGTATGAACTCATCTTGTAGGATACTCACATATAGCTCAGCACTGAGACCACCATCGATCCTGGCCAAGTATCCAACACCCTTGGCTGTGAAACAATCTCATCAGGCTTCCTCCACCGAACTTGACAGTTCCTTTAATTTCTCAATCTGTTAGCCCCCTTTTCTCTTGTGTCTTCCAGACCCATTTGCACCCATCAGAGCCCAGTCTATTTTTGTCTCATCGCTTCATATCACCCATTTCCAATTTCCAATTTTCTACTGTCCACTGTTGGTATTTTTTTGCAAACTCGAGCTGACTCTTCTGACAATATTGAAGTAGAGGCTTCTTCACCTTTTTTCCGGGCACCATTCCAGACGTGTGTAGTGCGCATCACACGGTGCTTGCATGGACATCTCTGATCTCACTATTTCAAAGCATACGAGCCACCTCCACTGCCATGTTTGTCGCACCAGAAGATACTATCATGTGATGAGCTGACTTGTTGACTCTGATATTTTGTCTGGACATCCACCTCTTGGCTTTGAAATAGATAGACTTAATTTCCTATTCTTCTAACTGTCATGGCGCTCACATGATGTAGTTTGACAATTTTTTTGTCTGAGATACCGCTATCGATGAGCTGAATGATGCTGTTTCTCTTTTCTTGGGAAATCTTCATGGCTGCTCCTGGGTTAGAACCAGTGAGCTTTTGCTTGGGAATCAACTTAATAACACACTGAGCTATTAGGGAATGTGTGAACAGGTTGTAATTTGCAGTCGACAAAAAGGAAAAGCTTGTGCCACCACCAGGAGCAAAACAGTAACAATGCAGCTACATGAGAAGAATCTGTATAACTAATCATATGCAGGGGCGTAGCTAAAGGCTCATGGGCCCTGGTGCAAGATTTCAGCTTGGGCCCCCCCTTCCCTCAGTACTTACTTTGTGTGTCTTCTTATGTGGCACAAGGGTCTTTGGGCCCCCTCAGGCTCCTGGGCCCGGTAGCGACTGCTACCTCTGCACCCCCTATAGCTACGCCCCTGATCATATGCTAAATAGCTACAAGTCTAATTTATGTATGAGATAGCCAAGATGATTGTCTATAATATGATGGTAGTCTCACGTTCAAAGCTGTAGTGGATGGTGAGATATGGAGCCTGAAAGTCAAAGATTCTAAACATTGTTACCCTTTTGCTTGTTAGTGTATCCTTTTTGCGTTTATTTCATTTTGAATTTGTATCATTTTCATATCAACCTTGAAATGATTACTGTCGTGCAGCTGTGTAATGGGTCTTCAGTTTTCCGTTTTCTAGATCACACTGCACCTGTACGTAGTCTATTTCTGTGCGTCCCTAGACTAACATAATGAAATGCATTGAGTGTTGTAAATGTGCATTTTGCAATATGTCTATGAATTCCTCATCCTCTTGATAGTGGGAAACCTCTTTGAAAACTCGCAGTCCTCTTGGAGAACAATTACATTCAAAAATATGACTTAAGAGTCTTATTGATCGAACACAGTGACACCTATTTCTCCGATAGAGACACAATCCAATTCTCCAGGGCCCGAGTACTCCTCATCTTCACTTCATCTTCAATATTACATTGAGAAAAAAGTGTGGTTATACCTTCCTGACCTGCATTCAAAGTGTTCATATTTTGTTCAGCCCCAATATCGGCTTCATTTTCAACTTTCTCCATACTGACTTATATCACGTCAAACTATAAAATCTTGTACTGTACTGTACTTGCATGTAAAAACAGAGCGGGAGGTCTTATTCCCATTCCGACTGTGATACAATAAAACACGACTATCCTGTTTTGCAGCCGTAGAGAATGCTTGTCCTATCAGCATCTCATCATAACCCCTTTCACGTAGGCAATCCATCAAATCCACAGATTGTTCTAGGAAGCTCTGATAATATTAATTCTCCCCAGACGCAGGAACTGGCCATATGGTATAGCATATTTCACATGGGAGGGGTGAAAGCTATTATAATGTGACCATTTATTTGTGGCTGTAGATTTCCTATAGCTTCTAGTCAGTGACGTACATAGAGAAGTAAGGGCCCCATAGCAAGGATCAAACCAGTCCCCTCACATAGGACAGAAGGGTTTCCTCCTAAACCCTTTCAATGACCCTTGGGCCATTTTTCCACTGCCTCATTTGCTAAAAGTTGTTCCTTTAGATGGTAGAGTCCTGACCAAGTTTTCACCTCCAGTAGAAGAGGAGATAATCCCAACTAAGACTGGGCCCCCTCTTGCCCTGGGCCCCATAGCAGTCGCATGGTCTACCGCTATGGTAGTTAAAGTGTAACTGTCATGTTTTTTTATTTTATTTGCTAGTTCATTAGAGCTAGGCATGTATACCTGAGTTATCTGTAATTACCTTATAATGACAACTTTCATTAATGTCTCCTGTCCCTTTCCGCTGGTGCCTTAAAAGACCGTTGCTATGGCTCATCTAAGAAGACAGGAAGACAGAGGGGCGGTCCTTCACACTGCATGCCTGCACTAGGCTTTAGAGTGAGGGGCGTGTCTCTCAGTAATCCAATCTGATTGGCTGGCAGGAAGCGTTTATGGGAAGCAAGTGTTTATGGGAAGTGGGGGAAGGCAGTTTTGGCCTCAGAGAAGCCATCTTGAGAAGATCCTCATATTGTAGAGGTTAAAACAGTTGTAACTAAGGGAAAAACTTAAGGAAAACAGTGGTATGTGAAGAAACTAAAGATTGCTTTATGCATAATGCTCCACCAACAGTAACATATGTTAAAATTGATTTTGTGATGAAAACATGACAGTTACACTTGAACCCATCCTTCAGTTATCTCAATGTGGACATTCAAAAATCTGTATCAGTACCCCCAAAATTAGCCATAACGCTACATATTTACATGATTCTTATTAACATACTAAACAAAACCATTAAACTGTCCCACGGAACCTGACCATACAAACAGCACATCATCTATAAATCTACTCCAGTATCTGATGTACTGAACAAAGGGGAAGCAGATATTATTTATTTAAGCAACAGTCATTCCATGGCGCTGTACATATGATCAGTGGTGCACATATATAATACAGACAATTGCACTAAGCATGAACAATACAAGTTACAGACAGGTACAGAAGGAGAGGGCTGCCGGCGAGGGCTTACAATATTAGGGTCCATTACGCAACAAATTGCGGATCTGCAAAACATGGACACTGGCCATGTGATTTCCGCATTTTGTGGACCGCACATGTTGTTGTCCGTGGCTGCGGAGAAGAATAGGACATGTTCTATTTTTTTGTGGGGCTGCAGAACAGTGTGCTGTCAGGCCCCATTAAAAATTGTGGAACGGATGTGGACCCACTTTCGGACATTCGGATATTGCTCCTTGCATATAGCCGAGAACAAATTGGCAAATGTCGGGGTGACCAGCATCCCCCTCACCATTGCAGTTCGCTGTGCATGCCACTTATCAAAACGAAAAGCATTATTACTTAGAAGTAATTGTAACGCTTCGCAGATAAAGCTGATACATACGTCAGTCTTACCTGCCCTTTGAAAAAACATTCTAATCTAAGAAATACCATCTTCATGGCAAATTCTGGGGTACAGACTCACATCAATCGGACAACCCAAAAATCTGTATTGGTATCTCTAAAATTAGCTGTAAACTGCCTACAGTGGACCTTAAAGTTACAATATTAATTGGTTCTTGGACGACCATTTTAAGTTGAAACCTTCATAACCTGAGCCCATATCTTTATGGAAAACCAGTAATTGGTTCCAAAGCCCAAAAATGTCACCCCAAAATAAGAGAACATGAAGATTTAAGAAACATAAGCAAATAACCAAGACAGATAAAGCAAGTCCTTACATATAACAGTCAGGAATAGATTCTGGAAGCTGTAAATCACTTTCTATGGTGAGGGCAGAAGTTTGCTCACGGTTTTGCATAGTATATACATGTACGAGAAAAATAAAATGGAGACGCAGCTCACTTAGTGTCTAAAGGAGCAGCTCATCCTGGCACAGACAGGGAGCAGAATGGCAGAGAAGCTACTAGACAACTAATAAAGGTGTTTTACCAGTGAAATGGCCATGTGGATTGGTTGGATCTGAGTCTGAGGCATTGTATGTTGAATCTAGCCCAGAAAATATCACTGTAAGTTGAAAATATTGTATCCCGAGGCCATTGTATCTTGAGGGATCACTGTATTTAACTGATACTTCATTTCAAACGCTCTATTCATAGTAGTACTTTTTTAGCTAGTGTACATGCATTCATATGATATTTGCTCCATACAATTTACCACCGTAAAAGCAACAGCATTGTGAATTCAATTCATTTTTTTAGATGGTCCTTCTTTAACAGCAAGTAAGCTTTTCAACTCAAATACTAATATCTCTTGGTGACTTTCCTAGGTGATATCAGAGGGCTCATTATTGCCTTCATAACATTGCCTCTGTATGATATACTGGAGCACTCATTTTTGTATTCTTTGGGCTCAGCACAAAAGAAAGATTAAAGTACTATATAACTTCAGTAAAAAAAAAAAATAACAGTGCTCTGAGAGAGTGCTCTTATTTGCAGTACATCTATGAAGATTTTCTGGAGACACTTCCTTCTTCATACAATAACTGTCAGGAAGTTGTACTTGGTGTCTGTTAAGTTAGCCAAAGCACAGTCGCCTTGTCTACATGACTTCTAGCCCTCATTACCCCACTTACACACTAATGTCTGATAAATCAGTGCTGATGCTGCTGTGATCACAGGAACACATCCAACGTGCAAGATATTTACATGAATTTAACTCTATCTCCATCACTCAACAAGGAGGAAATAAAAGGCTATCGTAATTCAGGTCTACACCTACTGTAGTCCAAATTACAGAAATATAGTGTATAGTCTGTTTGTGAATGGAGCTATAGTGTATAGAATATAACACTCTTTTTTTTAAATTCTAGATTGGAAATGTGAATGTGGGTTCCAATTAATCACTGGATGTACGCTTTAAAAGAAGTTCTAGGTCAATTATACTTTGGTGGTGATGACCTTATGTGTAGACTGATGATCTTCCCAGTTCATCTACTATACTTTCCATTTTCCTCTACTGTTCACCTACATTTTCTTAAAGATTAGATGTTTTATAGATAAGAAACATGAAGACAATGAATGTCCCTTTGTCCCAGAAGACACTGCAGAAACATATCCCCTCGGTTTTAATTATCGTATTTCATTAAACCATCCAACGCTGAAGTACAAGATTCATCGTCTGGGCATAAATTGAAGGACAGCTTTGTATCAGTGGGTCCAGCACTTGACAGACTGTATAAAAATTTTCTTGATTATCTCATCACTTCTTCAGGTCTTTTCTGATAAGCTGTTACCCTCAAGTATTCATTATCGGAAAGTCATTAATCTTCATTTATATGTAATACCGTCATATGACTAAAGTCCTTATACTTGCTGTTAATCTGGTAGATCCTTTATTTTTACGTTAGACTGCTCTGTGAAAGTAATAAAAAAGAGTGCCAATTATTCTGCCCACCGACAATGCCGTTATATACAGTATATACAGTATGTCCAGTACACAGTATTTGAATAGCATGCCAATTCTCATAATATAGTTGGCGAGTGATTTGTAATTTACTTTTAATGAGATTATGATATAGGAAGTCATAAACCTGCGCGCTGGACATTGAAATCACTCGAATGAAGTGTGTACTTGTATTTACACTACGCCTAACGCCTAGTTACTAACGCCTAGTGTAATGAGGAGGGAGCAGGGTACAAACAAACAAATCTGATATTGATGACTTATCCTGACGATAGGTCATCAATATACAGTATATTGTCTGCACAACCCCTTTAATAAAGATCCTATACCGTAAAAAAAAATCTGTGTGTTTTTCTCTGTTGAGTTTTCTTTACTGCTCTCCGCTGTCTGAGAGGGACTGCGGCTAATTATTGCAGTCATATTTTACTCCTGATCACAGGGGTACAGTGTCAGATTATTAGATTAGTACAGTGGATACATTTTACATATAATGTACACAATGATAAACACATACTGATACAATGTATGAGATGGGAGGGGAAGTGTTTGTGCTCCTCACCAGGGAGCCCCTCCAGCTTTTAGTTATACGATTAGATAGAAAACATCTACTGCAGCAATGGAAGATGCTGGGATATGTGCAGATAAAAACAAAAGGAGTAAAGCAAAGAACCACTGAAGAGGACAATCGCACGTCTCACACCATGGTAGTCAGAACAGGGCAGTGGATGACGTCCTACCGGCGTCCATGAAAATGATTCACTCTGTGTTTATCGTCGTTGACCACATTGAAATGCATTGCAAACCATAAACGCTCAGTTGTCAAGCTGTTTAACAGGGACTCGGGATATAGAACTGCAGAGTATGTGTTATTTTTTATTGACAGGAGACCCCTTACCACTAACAGCTGGTTCTAGACTTAGATTACACATGGACAAGAATTCTCCTGCTGGAGTTATGCATTTCTGCAATGTGCAGTCTTTTGTTCCTCTCTAACATAGTAATTTACAGTAGATACAAAATTGGATATCTTTCTTTCTTCATAATATATAGCTGTGATATTACTGTAGATAGATGGGTAGATGATAGATAGATAGATAGATAGATACAAACAAACAATCACAAGATATGGGCCGCACAGTCTGTGAAACACGTATAGGCTTGGTGCCAGTGGCTGTGGATACGGTCCAATATCCAAAAATTATAAAATAAATAATTCCACGGCACTCCAAAGTAGTGAATTAGAGGTGTTTATTCACCTGATTGCGACATTTCAGTCCACTCAATGGGACTTTTCTCAAGCAGTGTCTGCTCACTGCTTGAGAAAAGTCCCATTGAGTGGACTGAAATGTCGCAATCAGGTGAATAAACACCTCTAATTCACTACTTTGGAGTGCCGTGGAATTATTTATTTTAGATAGATAGATAGATAGATAGATAGAGATGCTAGATTGATAAAGATAAATATTACATTAATAGATATAGATGATAGATAGATTAGAAGTAAACAGATAGAAAATACTGTAGAGATAGATAGATAGATAGATAGATAGATAGATAGATAGATAGATAGATAGTAGAGATGAGTGAACTTTTAAAAAATTTGATTTGGCAGCTTCGGCGAGGTTTCACAAGAAATTTGATTGGTTACAAATTAATTTGTCACAAATTGCTATCAATCAATTATACCCAGGCCACTCTGCCTTAGGGTATGGCCACACAGAGTAATGAAGACCGCACTGTATAGTCAGTCTTCATTGTTAATGACCGTGCAAAACCTTTAATGCACCTTTAAACAGGGGCTTTACCCACTTCTCCAACCCCAGTGCTCTCTTGCCCTACAGGTGGGAGCCCTTCTTCTGCCATCTGCTTTTCCTCCTTTTCCACATCATCTAATATCGATGAGAATATGTCATCAGGAACATCCAGCTCCTCCTCTCTCTGCATCTGCCTGACTTTTCTAGGACCTGGAGAATTTGAAGGATGATTTGGAAGAAGTAAAGCCAGCAAAAGATGAGGATGGTCATCATTAAGACCTGGCTTGCACTGGATGGCACTGGATACTGGATGGTATTGGTTGGCGCGCTGGCACCGGAATAATAAAGGCTTCCATCTTATTGGTATTTAATTATATTTATGGCTGATGTAGGAATAAATAAATATAGGAATACATAAATAAAACTGACACAGCATAAGTCTCCCTGCATTCTCCCTGCACTCTCCCTGTACTCTCCTTGCGCTCTCCCTATACTCTCCCTGCAGTCTCCCTCTTCAATGTTTTTTTATTATTCGTTTTCTTCAACGCTGTCCTTAGCGCATGAGTGCTTGCCACATCTCTAACAAAGCTCAGCTCAGAGGACAATGACGGAAACCACGTGGGATAAGTGTTTTATAGGGCTGTGATATCACAGGGGATGGCTATCTGTGGATTGGCTAGCTGCACGGCATTATGGGTGATCTTGTCTTCCCGGGCTTGTCTCCTCTACACTTAGTTTTGCTTTGTAACGTGCAGCCTGACACGAAGCACGAGAAAATTCGGATTCTTTGAAAATCTAATTTTCCTAAACTTCGGATCGAATTTCGAATGCTTCACTTCGCTCAACAGTAATAAATAGATAAATATGAATAGATAGATAGATAGATAGATACTAGATATGAGATAGATGATAGATACATTTTATTAATTAATAAACTAACAAGAAGAACCCTATAAATAGACTTTTACAAGGTTATCTTTGTGTATTTCAAATTAATAGACTGTGAACTCAGCGGCTTCTCTATTATGTGATATATTTGTGGTAACGTTATGGCAGACACATTTTCCTTTTTTATTTGGCAGTTTTATGACTTACATTGACAAACGCCTAATGCACTATGCTGTAACATTGCCTTTTTATGGCAGAAAGATGCAGTGATCCACTGAAGTAAATATAACAAGGCCCAGAGAGCAGACAGTTCCTGGTATCATTCTGGAAATGGAAGATTATTTTAATAGAACTCATGAAACAATGTGTCCAAAACACAAAGGCTCTCAATTTGTAATGCTTGCAGCATGCTGTAGTGTCACTGTTATAACAGCAGCCCCCATACATGTATTACACTTCTCTTTCAGTATCCGCTGTAAGACGCTTAAGGGATCAACACAAACGGTTGTTTTCCTTATTGCTCTTTTATCTGTGTAGGTTCATTTGCTTTATATGGTTTCTTCTCCTATTATTATGTATACAGAATCCTAAATATATTTTTTGTATAATCCCATTTCCCAACGGGGGCATGTTATGCAGCAGAATGTATGGCATACTATAATAAATGGTGTCCTGACTAGTGATGGGTAGTTCGTGAGTGAGTAGTTCAAAATGAACTAATCTTCAGAGTGAACTAGTTCATCTAGTTCACCATCCTGACAGAGATTAGTTCATTATGAACTAAACAGCAAGTGGGAGGAGACAGAGAGTGATCCCTCATACAGCTCCAGGAAGCTCCCTGGTCTCACACTTGCTCTTTATAGCTCCTGATGCTGGAAAAGAAGGTAGTAAAACACTATACCACACATCAAATACAAATATAATAGTAATAATAATATTAATAAAAACTGAAATTGCTATATAATGATCAGATGTATTAACTATTTCTGATCATTTTAACAAAACTATAACTCATCCTAGGAGCCACAGCTTCTGTGTAACCCACTAGAACTGATCAATCTCTTCTCAGCAGAATCCAGAGAAATACTGAACTAAATGAACTAATCTTTTCATCTAATCTTTTCAGTGAACTAATCACCAAAATGAACTAGATTTCCCATCACTAGTCCTGACTCATAAATATAATAAAATATCCCTTTAAATTAATAATTTAATAATAATAAAGCATGTGTTCAATGTTATATTAATAAGTATTCAATGTAGGGATGAGCAAATCAATTCTAAACTATTCAGATTCTTTATGAATTCCACAAAAATTCTGCTGCCAAATGAATGTTTAGCGATTTGTTTCAGAGGAATAGCGCAAAACAGAGCCCCTCGCCAGTTTACAGTGAAAATTGGCAGCAAAAATGACAGGAAAGAAGATGGGGGGTGTCACATGACCCTCAGAGGAGGGGCCTTGTCCTGATTGGGTCAGAGGCTGACAGAGTTTTAGAAAGTCCTTCAACCTCTGGGCTGGAGCAGCCCCATTCTGAGGCTAGCTTGTGATCTGAGAGCTGATGTTTGTTTGCTGAGTGGTGTGGTGTGGCCTATATGTGTCATGGTGCTCCTACCTGGTTACAGCGGGACCCCAGGCTTAGGCTCTGAAGCATTAAAAAGGGGAATAGTTGAGGAATATAGAAAAAATAACTTGAGTCCAGACCTTGATATGAAGTTCAACGGCAGCTTTACTTGAATAAACTTTCATCCAAACAATTTTCAGACTTTCTCTTGGTTCCAGTAGGCTTTGGCATAAACTGGCAGGAGAACTTGATATCTCTACTTTCTCTCTTTCTTTGCTGTACTGACAGGCTTGCTTAAAGGGGTTGTCCGAGTTATTTTTTTGTTCTTTATATGTTTCCAACTCCAACTTTCCCATATGCTTTGTGTTTCTAAAGCTGCTGGTTTCTCAGAGTTGACTGAGGGTCACATGACCTGTGATGTCACCTTATCTCCCTGGTCTGTGATGTTTCGTGTACAAGCCTCAGAGTTCAGATAACAGTCTGTACACGAGACGTCACTGGCCACGCCCCCTTTCTTTGCCAGGCTGCTATCTGCTCTCTCCCTGGATTCCTTCAGATAAAACATTAAAGGGGTTGGCCACTTTGTTAGCACTTATTAAAACTCTAAAGAAAGTAGGCAGACAATAAAGTTCCTCATGTATCTTCTGCAGCAGATCTGCCTGGTTCCCTTGTTATTGGAAGCCACGCCTCCTCAGTGCTGCTCTCATAGCTGCCTGGCTCGTCCATGCCTGCACATGCACTAGTCCATGGAAGGAGTGTGCTGCTCCTGGGTCCTAAAGGCACCCTGCTTGTGTCAGAGAAGTTTCCTTCTGCTGTGACTGCAGTCCTGACTATACAGGGCTGAAGGGGCTTAGCAGAGAAACTTGTTAGAAGCTGAAATAAAGAAACTTTGCAAGAGGAAGAGAAACTGAGGATAATCTGTGATGTACCTCACTGACTGCAGTGATGTAGCAGAGCCAGAAAGGTGCTATGGACAACAAAGAGTGAGCAATCCTAGTTTCTGTCTTGTATATACAGATGTGTGACCCCCTGTACATAATATATAGTGATGTGTGACCCCCTGTACATTATATATAGTGATGTGTGACCCCCTGTACATTATATATAGTGATGTGTGAACTCCTGTACATTATATATAATGATGTGTGACCCCCTGTACACTGTATATAGTGATGTGTGACCCCCTGTACATTATATATAGTGATGTGTGAACTCCTGTACATTATATATAGTGATGTGTGACCCCCTGTACATTATATATAGTGATGTGTGACCCCCTGTACATTATATATAGTGATGTGTGACCCCCTGTACATTATATATAGTGATGTGTGAACTCCTGTACATTATATATAATGATGTGTGACCCCCTGTACATTATATATAGTGATGTGTGAACTCCTGTACATTATATATATAGTGATGTGTGACCCCCTGTACATTATATATAGTGATGTGTGAACTCCTGTACATTATATATAATGATGTGTGAACTCCTGTACATTATATATAGTGATGTGTGACCCCCTGTACATTATATATAGTGATGTGTGACCCCCTGTACTTTATATATATAGTGACTTGTGACCCCCCTGTACGTTATATATAGCTATTTGACTACACTCATTTTCCCTTTTTTCCCCAGATGAAGGGTAGTCACATATTCATAGATGATTGATGGGCTGGGAGCAGATCGTATGATGATAGACAGGAAGCTCCTCTGTATGTCAGCAGATCGATTTGTGCAGTCCGTGCACCTAAACAGAAATCTATGACAGCTCAGAGCTGGCTTCATTTGAGTCAGAAAACTGGTGAAAATGAACATAAATTTGTTGGGGTGACTGGTCACACCCTGTCTCTGCCATTGTCACACCCCTTTAAAAAAAAAAAAAAAAGCGCAGTTTAAAAATTTGCAAACACATAGAGGGAGAGTTATTAAAAACTGCTGTAAAGGAAAACTGGCTTAGTTGCCCATAGCAACCAATCAGATTCCACCTCATTTTCCAAGAAGCTTTGAAAAATGAAAGGTGGAATCTGGTTGCTATGGGCAACCAAGCCAGTTTTCCTTTACACCAGTTTTGATAAATCTGTCCCATAGTTTGCAACTTTTTAACACCACTTTTTAGGAACAAGGGAAATGATAACTCCCCCTCATTCTGTTTTTGGCTTACATCCAATGGCACAACTAGAAAAGACTGGGCCCCACAGCAAATTTATGAAAAGGGTAACACCCCCCCCCCCTCCTTTACTGTTGGGACTGGGAGGTTCTTTCTATTGCTATGTCTGTACAACAGTTATTCACTGATAACTGGGTTATTGATATTATCTAAGGGGCTCTTGTCTCTATGGGAACACAGGTGGGTGGGGAGGTCATGTGACTGCTCCTCTAGACATGCTTGCTGCAGTGCATGCTGGGATTGTTACTTTCACTTTGCAGCTACTCCTCCCACATAGCCTGTCTAAGGGAGCTCCTCCAGGGAAGTGTGTCATGGTGAACAGGTTAGATAAATGACGTACAGCCAGTACATGTCACCTGAGAAATACTTCATAGTGTTGGCTATTGTCTGGGGGAATTTTGGATTTTTGATACTTAGGGTGGCCAACCCCTTTAACCTCTTCAGCCAGAACACACTGAGGGCTCAAGGCTTTACTACAAATAGTAGCTGCAGCAGTGAGAGGAGACAAATGCTGGGCAAGGAGCTATAGAGGAATTGTACAAGAACAGGTAGGGAGAATTTCCTGTGTGTATCAGCAGTGTCATTGTACAGCTGGGACTAGTAGTCCTACACAAACAACATGCTGCTGAGTATCCCAGCAGGCAGACATGTCACTCAGCACTTGTATTCACTGCCTTTGCAGAGAAGGGGGGAGGGGCAGAGATTGTTATTACTGCATGTAAACAAAGGCCAGAAGAGAACCAGGGAAATGAGGAAATATAGATTTTTTTTGCCTAAAACTTGCTAAACTTAGTTATATATTGCTGCCCATCAGATTTACAGTGCTATATTTTTTTTTCCATAACTTGGACAACCCCTTTAAATTCTCTGTTTTCTTTCTTTATGCTGCACTAAACTGTGCTTAAAGTGAATCTGTCAGCTCTGAAACACCCTCCAAACTAGAGTAAGCAGTGTAAAGTGTAAGTGACATGGAGTACGGTTATGTAATTTTTATCTTCATACTCACTTCCATTCTGATGCTGTGCTCCCACAAACATGCAGTAAAATGCACTCAGTGGTCTCCGGTGCTCACTCATATAATGGAGAGGACTCGAAGAAAAGTCCTCTCAATACATTTTACTGCTGGTTTGTGGGAGCACAGCGACGGAATGGAAGTGAGTATGAAGATAAAACTTACATATTCGGATTCAGCATCACTTACACTATACAACACTTACTCTAGTTCAGGAGATGACATGTTCCCTTTAAGTCTGGTTTCTGTACTTTAGGTTTGTTCTGGTATCCTTGGATGGGGTGCCTTAGGCTGTAATTCCCCTTCTGACACTCAGTTAAGCTGAAGAACAATTCCTCTTGCTGATATCTCTTATGGCAATCGAAGACAGATTTCCTATAGTCCCTATGGCTTCCAGACATCTGCTTCCATGGTCAGCAGAGCTTAGGCTGCTCTGGCTGACATAGGTACATCACATCAGGCTGTGAGCATGCCCCACCTCCTCTCCTGTCCAGACTAGAACAGAACTAGAACTAACTGGAACTGCTGCTCTTCCCTACTGGTAGGATGCAGGAATGGCCCACTTCTGCCCAAAAGGTGGGAGAATGTAATGGTGAGTTCTATTCTATCTAAGGATCTCTATGCCATATATACACCACCACCTGGTGTTGAACCAGGCATATTACATATAGAAAACTGTTTCATAACAATACTATCAATGCACAATGGTGAAGGACCTGAAAATAAATACACAGACAGAATCAATGTTAACCATTAGAGATAGTAGCAGAGTGCAGAAATGGTAATACTACTCTGGGCTATTACAGAGACACAAGCCAGTAATTACAGTATAGGCACAGTATAAGGACATATTTAATTAGGTAGAGGAGGAAGGGACTGTTCACTCAGAGTTCTATATTTCATACTGTTTTCATACAGCTGCTGGCAATTGAGAAGTTCATGTTGCTTTGCAAATTCTGCAATGATTGTTTTTTGTCCGGCCAACAGCCAGCATTTGTGCCGGATCAGACATGCCACATATGCGAACGTGCTGGTAGTTAGTGGCACATGGAACCATTCCTATTCCTTATTGATCAATGTTACATATAGCATCCAGTCCCTGGAGGTCAGTGGTACATGGAAAATATAGCCCCGCCGGGGAAGGGGTTGTCGGGTGTTTGGGTGTGTGTGGGGTGGGGGGTCAGTGGTATATGCAGTAATCCATTATCTAGTCCTTGGTGGTTAATGATACATAAAGCTCCTATTCCCTATTAATCTGTGGTGCATACAGCATCCAGCCCATGGTAATCAATGATATACACAGCATCCAGTCCCTGGTGGTCAGTGGTGTGTGGATTGTTTTTATTTAGTCAATGTTCTATGTACTAATGCAGTGAGCCCTTGAGGAGCCAGTGCAGAGGATTGGAGTAGTAGTGGCCCTCATGAAGTGTTGTGTCACGGTGTACTCCCTCAGGCAGCTGCTCTCCGGGGATCGGTGCAGTGGAAATGTAGTTTTGGAGAATGATAGCAGCAGTGAACATATAATAGTCTCTTTAATTGCAAAGTATAACTTGAGTTACATTCAATAGCAGCAGCTTCCAAGTTTTCTGGCACCAGTAAGGATATAGAGGCAGTTTAGATGGCTGCAATTTAGCACTTATAAGTGCAGATGTCCACTTTCAGCTCCAGACATTATATTTAACTGCCCTAGTGGTAATCTAGGGGATAGGTGTCTTAGCTGTGGTCTCTTACATTCCAGCTGTGTCTTTGATGTTAGCTGGTCACTCTCCTGTCATCTCAAGGATCTACGTAAGGAAAAAATTTAGTTCTTCTCTCTGGATAATCTTTTCCAGGAGCAGGAGATCAGCAGTGTGCTTCCTCTCCTTTCTATCTCTGCACAGGAACTCCCCCTCCTGACTGGAAGCTGGACCAGCCCACTTCTACCAAAAGGGGAAGAACAGGGTGGTTAGACCTGTTCCTGTCAACTTTTGCCAACCATAACCTCACCGGTAAATACGGACAAAACACGAACAATACAAAACATAACTATTTACAATAAAACATTTGCAGATGCCCCCAGGTCTGGAGTACTGGACTAAGGTAATCAATGACATAGCACTTAATAATAGAAAGCTCTAAGCAGCAACAAAGGGTTGTAAGCTTTCTATAGAAACCTTTTGTTTTGGAAATCAGTGATCACCGCTTCACAGATATAACTTTCCACTTGTAAGACTTCACTTACATGATTTTCCCACCTGTATCTATGACATATTAGAGAATTTTGATTGGATAATACACTATTTCTTGGCTTTGGTCAGTGTTGTTATACTATATCAATCAATTCTGGAATGCTATACCAAATATTCCAGCCTCAAGCTGAAAGAGCAATTCACCTGAACGTCAGAGGTGACTGAACACTGCAATCAATAAATTGATCACAGTATATATTGTACAATATGTATAACAGTAAAGTAAAGACCAAGGTCACTCACGTAGCAAGCAAAGTTTCGGCTCCATTTATAAAACCATATTGCAAGGATCAGCAACCTTCGGCACTCCACCTGCTGTGAAACTACAACTCCAGCATGTAAACATGCTCGGCTGCATTTATAATTCCCACAGAAGTGAATGAAGCATTATGGGAGTTGTAGTTTCTGAACAGCTGGAGTGCCCGAGGTTGCTGATCCCTGCCTTGTGATATTAAACTCTTTTTTATTACCCTAATTTGTCTAAAGCAAATGTATGGCAGTGATATGAGATACAGCTTAGGTATTGCAGGTATTCCAAATTGAAATAAAAAGTAAAAATTAAATAGTAGTTAAAAAAACAATTCATTTGATCATTATAAAAGTCTTAAAAATATACAAATATGTATCATATATCCCATTAATCATTACAACCTGTAAAAATACATTTCGAATGTACATTTGTAAATTTGAGGTCTGAGAACAACAGCAAAGTGAAATAAAAAGGTGGAATTTCATCTTTATATTCATATTCTTATTTAATTATAGGAATTTTAATGTACCAAAAAAAAAAAAATGAAAAAATACATTCCATGTTGTTAAAAAGCATCTGTCGGCAGGATCAAGCCTATTAAACCAGGCATATTGGCTTCTAGAGTTGACCATGCTGAATTAAACAATACAATGCAAATGAGTAAGTTTAACCACCAAGGGGTTGGCCAGACTCCTTGGAGCACCACTTTTGTAATGTTCCTGTGTTCTGCACACTCCCCCTACCCTTAAATTGACAGGGCTAAACCTCTCCCTGTATTTGCTGCTCATTCCTGAGCTCATCACATCTACTGAATCAGGTCTCTAAGCTGCCTCAGCACAGGCACTAGAATACTAGTCTAGATGAGAGGTTTAGTTCTGTTAATTAAGAGAGAGTGTACAGAGCACAGAGGCATTACTAAAACAGTGCTCCAAAGGCTCCAATCAGCTCCTTGGTGCTCAGATGTGTTCATTTGCATATAAATAAAAACCTAGATATTTCTGCAGAGATTGAACATACAGAAGAAGGAAAAGTATGTTTTAAAGTTATCCCATGACTAATGAAAAGAATGAAAATCAGACATCATATAGGACATGCCAATACCTTTCTAACAAAGCTAGAACCAGCCTTGTACCTAACATGGATCCAGAGATCTCCACATTCATTGCTCTGCTAGATTTCTATCAAGCTGGCAGCTCAAGGGGAATGTTCTATTTGCTGCATCTCAGGGGGCGTGTCCATGCTCTCCCTATCACCGCAAAGGAGGCAGTTGACAGATAAAACTGAGCATGTGCGGCCATCTTAATGAGCTGGTCAAAGAAATAAGAAATTAAGTGACCACTATACAGATACATTTATTGAATAACTATACAAAAATTTTAAAGGTTTCTACAGTTTTTAAAAAACTGATGATCTATCCTCTGGATTAAATCATCAGTGTCTGATCGGCGGGGGTCCGACACCCGGGGCCCCCGCCGATCAGCTGTTTGAGAAGGCAGCGGCGCTGCAAGAGCGCCGTGGCCTTCTCTGTGTTTACCGCAGGCCAGTGACGTCACGACTAGTATCAGTGGCCTGGGCGGGGCTAAGCTCTGTTCACATGAAGGTGGTGGGGGGGAGCAGCCAATGGCAGGCGGTGAAGGGGACGAGCCTCCCTATTATTGTGGGGGACGCTAGGGAGGCTCATCCCCTTCCCCGCCTGCCACTGGCTGCTCCCCCCTGACACCGGATATTTTCATTTGTGCACAGGGAGAAGCAGCAGCGGCGCTGCAGAGACCAGGGGTGGCACAAAGAGCAGGGAGCTAGGTAAGTAGGTTCAGTGTAAGGGGCCCGGCATATGGAGGGGGGGTCTGTTTATAGTCTTGGTTAACCCCTTTAAGTCACATTCACTCATCAGTGTTTTAGCACGGTCAGTGGGTTTGTGATTTTAGCACGGATGCATGCTCTATTTTGTCTGTGGATCCCCATTATAGTCAATTATTATGTATTATGCCCATTATAGTCAACGGGTCCGTGAAAGCCACAAATGCAACAAGGATGCCATCCATGTTTTATGGATCTTTAGGAAGATATGCTTTGAAAATTATTTTTCAGCTGTGCAGGGTCAATGAAACACGGATGGCACATGGACAGCAAAAAAGGACACGGACAGAAACCCCACGGAAACACTCCGTAGTGCTTCCATGGGGTTCCTTGCCTCCGCACCGACCTTCCGGATTGTGGACCCATTAAAGTGAATGGGTCAGCATCCGTGATGCAGTGCCAGAAAGGCTGGGCCCGTATTTTGCATGGAGAATGTGATGGTTGGGGCCCTCCATGTTTCAGAAGGACAATTTGATCCCCTCAAGCTCCAGTGCCCAGATACAACTGCATCCATTATGGCTTCTTCCCTGATTGAAAAACATAATGGTCATCACAACATCAGCTCCAATAATTTACTCCTTCTCTTGCTTGATACCGTCATCACCATTTTTATAGTATGTGGTGCACAAGGTTTAAGCATTTGAATACATTTCCTTGACATATACTGATCAGTGACATTCTGACTTGGATTTCAATAAATGATGAGATTTGCAGTATGCTGGGCAAAGCGTAAAATTGGGAATGAATTATTTATACTCATATAATACGTATATTCCCTAGAAAACATTTTCCACAATAGGATGCTAGAGGAGTAAATCCTTTCGACCTCCGTCATCTCTTTAACCTGAGTATTATATCAGGAGGAAAATATTTTCAGGAGAACAAAAACTTAAAGGAGCACTACCAAAAACTAGCTAGCTACCAAAGCTAGAACCAGCCCTGTACCTCACATGGATCCAGAGATCTCCACATTCATTGCTCATTGCTCTTTATATCAAGCTGACAGTTCAAGAGGAGTGTCTTTTCTGATCCAGCTAAGGGGTGTCTCTCAGCTCTCCCTATCACAGCTCAGGGGCGTGTCTCAGCGCTCCCTATCACAGCTCAGGAGGCGTGTCCCAGCACTCCCTATCAGAGCTCAGGGGGCATGTCTCAGCTCTCCCTATCACAGCTCAGGAGTCGTGTCTCAGCTCTCCCTATCACAGCTCAGGAGTCATGTCTTAGCTCTCCCTATCACAGCTCAGGAGCCGTGCCTCAGCTCTCCCTATCACAGCTCAGGAGTCGTGCCTCAGCTCTCCCTATCACAGCTCAGGAGTCGTGTCTCAGCTCTCCCTATCACAGTTCAGGAGGTGTGTCTCAGCTCTCCCTATCACAGCTCAGGAGGAGTCTCTCAGCTCTCCCTATCACAGCTCAGGAGGCGTCTCTCAGCTCTCCCTATCACAGCTGAAGGGGCGTGTCTATAATGCCAGTATTCTAATCCCAGCATATTTGCCAGGCTTATAGTCAATGGGGCTAGTGGGCATTCCAGTAACTTCTGGCAATGTTGGATCCAGAGAACTCTTCATGGCAGTGTGAAGGAAGCCTTAGGTGTTACGGTTGGTGTAGAATTAAAAAAGAGTTGAAAAACCATTGTGCACCAATATTTCCAACATTTATAAGCCCAAAAGCTCTTGCAGGTTGCATAATTCCACCCCCCCATACAGTAAAAATATAGATTGACTAGTACTTTCCAAGATTTAGACAGTGCAAACTCAGAGGGTAATGTTTTAAGATGCAACTTTTTATACCTTTATTTGGAATGTGTGTTTGGTTTGAAGCCATTTTTTGTACAAATTTATAAAATGCCGCACGTCATTTGGTAAATTTGTTGCACAAATTACTGTACCTGTTGATTTCTTTGTCTGAAGTCTAATCCTGTATATTACAAAGGATGCGTCAGTTTGTAAACCACGTGGAGTACACGTGCAATTTGTTTTGTAAAAAGTTGCAATGATAAATTTGGCTAAAATGTAGCTGGGCCATTATTGAGTTCAATATAGGACAGTATGCAGTTAGCTCCTAAGCTCCCCCTAGTGGGGGCTAAAGGCAGACAGCATGTTATCTTTTGCATCTGTGTCTTGGAGATTTGGAATGTAGAAAACTTTACGGATATATTAAGAAATGAATCAGTACAGAATTTGGGATAAAAAAATAAACTGGTTTTTCACACCTTGCTGACCCTGGATGAGAATGCTCATCCTAACTGGCCGGTACTAAACGCCTTAGGATGAGCATTCTCATCCTAGGGTTAACCGGCAAGTACGGCACGTGCTGCCGCGATCCGCAGCAGGGGCCCCGCTGTCAGTATATCAGTGATAACACCGATGCTGGCGGATTAACCCCCTGTATGCTGCAGTCACGCTGACTGCGGCATACAGGGGGTTTGCGGCAGCTTCAACAACCCCATTGGGTCCCCATGCGGCGGTGGGGGCCCGATAGTTGCTATGGCAGCCCCGATGCCTTGCACAGGCATCGGGACTGCCAGCTACGGAGGCCCAGGAGATCCAGCCATAGTGGGACAAAGTCAAAGTCAAAAGTAAAAATAAAATGAAAAAAAAAGTTTTTTTAACAATAAAAAAAATTAAAGTTTCAATTAAAAAAAGCCCCTTCCCCATAAAAAGAGACATATAAAATTGTAAAAAACAGGAAAAAAAAGAATATACATATTAGGTATCGCCGCGTTCGTAACAACCTGCTCTATAAAAATATCACATGGTCAACACCATAAAAATAAATAAATAAATAAATGAATAAATAAATAAATAAATAAAAACTGTGCTAAAAAAGCCATTTTTGTCATCTTTCTTCACAAAAAATGTAATACCAAGCGATCAAAAAGTCATATGTACCCAAAAATAATACCAATCAAACTGTCATGTCATCCTGCAAAAAATGAGCCCCTACCTGAGACAATCGCCCAAAAAATAAAAAAAAAACTACAGCTCTCAGACTATGGAGACACTAAAACATGATTTTTTTGTTTCAAAAATATTGTGTAAAACTTAAATAAATAAAGTATACATATTAGATATTGCCGCATCCGTAACGACCTGCTCTATAAAAATATCACATGATCTAACCTGTTAGATGAACGTTGTAAATAACAAAAAATAAAAACAATGCTAAAACAGCTATTTTTTGTTACCTTGCCTCACAAAAAGTGAAATCTAGAGCAGCCAAAAATCGTATGTACCCTAAAATAGTACTAACAAAACTGCCAACTTATCCCGTAGTTTCCAAAATTTGGCCACTTTTTTGGAGTTTCTACTCTAGGGGTGCATTAGGGGGTCTTCAAATGTCACATGACAACTTAAAATTTTCCCAGCGAAATCTGCCCTCCAAAAACCATATGGCGTTGCTCACCTTCTGCGCCCTGCACAGCAGTTTACGATCACAAATGGGGTGTTTCTGTCAACTACAGAATCAGGGTAATAAATATTGAGTTTTGTTTGGCCGTTAACCCCTGCTTTGTTAATGGAAAACATTGATTTACATGGAAAATCTGCCCAAAAAGTGAAATTCTGAAATTTCGTCTACATTTTCCTTTAATTCTTGTGGAACACCTAAAGGGTTAACAAAGTTTGTAAAAATCAGTTTTGAATACCTTAAGGGGTGTAGTTTCTAAAATGGGGTCATTTTTGGGTGGTTTCTATTATGTAAGCTTCACAAAGTGATTTCAAACCTGAACTGGTCCTTAAAAAGTGGCTTTTGGAAATTTTGTGAAAAGTTTCAAGATTTGGTTCTAAACTTTTAAGTATTCTATTGTCCCAAAAAAATAAAATGTCATTTTCAAAATGATCCAAACCTGAAGTAGACATATGGGGAATTTGGTAAATTTGGTATTTTTCTTTTTAAAATAAAAATGAAATATTTTGACTCAAATTTACCACGTCATAAAGTACAATATGTGACGAGAAAACAATCTCAGAATGGCCTGGATAAGTACACGCATTTTAAAGTTATCACCACATAAAGTGAGAAATGTCAGATTTGCTAAAAATGGCCTGGTCCTTAAGGTGAAAAATGGCAGGGTCCTTAAGGTGAAAAATGGCAGGGTCCTTAAGGGGTTAAGGATGCTCATTTAGTTTAAAGCATAAAACAAAGCTGTGACCATGAAGTACCAGTGAAGAGCATTAAATAACAGCAATTACATGAAGAGCATACAGTGTATGGAAACCTGTCTAATCACATTGCTAGATCTACAGCAGATCTCCATTAAACAGGACAGGAGTCCCTAACCACAGCTGAACATAACAGCTTGCCCCTGGAGACAATACCGCTGTATACATATGCTTTATTCTTGTGATTTGTGATGTAATACAACACATTCGACTGCTATAAACTGGTATTTATTGTATGAGACTGAAGATGAAGGTTACCTTCGCCCACACACAGTATCCGGCAAGATGTTATAAAAGAGAAATAAGCAGTTAAAAGTCTCCAGAGATGCAACAACAAATCAAAATCATACAATATTAAATGCCATAATATAAATCTAATGCCATACATCCAAAACGAAATGAATGCTAAAAGCAATTTGCAGGCCAGGAAGAAGGCCGCCTCCTGTATTTAGGACAGAAAATTACTGAGAAAATCGCAATGTCTTAAGGTCAAATGTATATCAGTTTATAACTATAAATATTCCAGTGCTGCAGAGAAGTAGGGCAGGGAGGTAGGAACTCTATAAATTTTCCTCCGTGTGTGAATGTGCGATAGTCTTCTTTATTTATTCTTTAGAATTTTCAGATTTCATTATAGAATCCAGAACTTTAGGGAGCCGGTGTAGAGGATGGGAGTGGTAGTGGCCCTGATGCAGTGTTGTGTCACGGTGTACTCCCTCAGGCTGCTGTTGCCTGGGGATCGGTGCTTCGGAAATGTAGTATTAAAGAATGAGGCCAGAGTTAAAGGGAACGTGTCATCAGAAAAGAAATCATTGTTAAAATCACATTTTTATGTCTAAAGGGAACCTGTCATCAACTTTATGCTGCCCATACTAACGACAGAATAAAGTACAGATAGGTGAGTTGATTTCAGAGGTCTGTCATTTATAAGTTAAAAGTAAGTGGTTGCTGAGAACCCAACATCACAATCATTGCAGACTAGGTCTGGAAAAGAGTCCTGGCCACCCGACAAGAGTCCTGGTTATTCATGAATTCCTGCTCTCCCTGCCCACCTGCTGATGACTGACAGGCTTCTACCTAGTTTTCTCCCTTTCTGTCTAGGAGAGAACTGCCCATCATCAGCAGATGGGTGGGGAGAACAGGACATTATGAATAACCATGACTCTTCTCAGGTAGATTTGACTCTTTTCAAGGCCTGTGCTGCAAAGATTATGATGCTGGTTCTCGGCAACCACTTACTTTTAGCTCATGAATAGCACATCGCTGAAATCAGCATTTCTGTCACTATTTTATGCTGCCCTCAGTGAGGTCAGCATAAAGTTCATGACAGGTTCCCTTTAACTTATTTTCAAAGAATTTCAATGATGTTATTTTTAATTTTCCATGTCAATATGTATAGGTAAACAAAAACCATAACATCCTGCAGTTTTTACAACTAAGCCTAATAAAAGGCTCCATTTTCTGGTCTGTATGGATCACTTTACTGCTGTTACATTCTTAAAGGGAGTCTTTCACCTGTTTTTCACCTATATAACTAACAGCAGTGCCCCACAGAAGATTGCAGACACATCCCAGACATAACTGTGTGTACTGTGTGTGTGTATTACATGTCACATCCCAGACATACCTGTGTGCACTGTGTGTCTGTATTACATGTCACATCCCAGACATACCTGTGTGCACTGTGTGTGTATTACATGTCACATCCCAGACATACCTGTGTGCACTGTGTGTGTGTATTACATGTCACATCCCAGACATACCTGTGTGCACTGTGTGTCTGTATTACATGTCACATCCCAGACATACCTGTGTGCACTGTGTGTCTGTATTACATGTCACATCCCAGACATACCTGTGTGCACTGTGTGTCTGTATTACATGTCACATCCCAGACATACCTATGTGCACTGTGTGTCTGTATTACATGTCACATCCCAGACATACCTGTGTGCACTGTGTGTGTATTACATGTCACATCCAGACATACCTGGTGTGCACTGTGTGTCTGTATTACATGTCACATCCCAGACATACCTGTGTGCACTGTGTGTCTGTATTACATGTCACATCCCAGACATACCTGTGTGCACTGTGTGTCTGTATTACATGTCACATCCCAGACATACCTGTGTGCACTGTGTGTCTGTATTACATGTCACATCCCAGACATACCTGTGTGCACTGTGTGTCTGTATTACATGTCACATCCCAGACATACCTGTGTGCACTCTGTGTCTGTATTACATGTCCAGGAAAAGTACTTTTATTCTGCTGGAAAAAGCTCCCAAGGGCCCAGCTCTGCTGCTGCTAGTGCCCAAAACAAACCAGACTGAAGAGGGGAGGGCTGATTTAGCTGCTCATATCTTGGGAATGGTAGCAGATAGAAAAATGGTTCTGACTTTCTTTGAAAGCTGGCACTCCAAGCTTTCAAATGATACCAAAAGCATTATATCAGAAGATGTAGCTGTTAGAAATCGACTCGGGAGAGAAAGCTGTATGTCTGGGATGTGTCTGCAATCTTCTGTGGGGCTGTGCTGTTAGTTATATAGGTGAAAATTAGGTGACAGACTCCGTTTAAGTGTCATTCTGCCTATAATGATATCACCTCTGTGTATAAATGAAGGTGCATTTACAGGGCCCGAGAATCTACCTGCTCTCTACCTGTGCTACATGTACCGTACTGCTTTCTACCTGTACTACATATACTGTACTGTTCTTTACCAATCTTTTGTTTCTCTCTACCTGTATTACATGCACAGTTCTGCTGTACCGCTCTTTACATGTAGTGTTCTGCTCTCTACCTCTACTACATATACTGTGCTGCTCATTACCTGTAGTGTACTGCTCTTTACCTACTGTACTTTATTTCTTTTTACCTATACTAAATGTACTGTACTGCTTTCTACCTGTATTACATATACTGTACTGCTTTCTACCTGTATTACATATACTGTACTGCTCTTTACCTGTACTGTACTGCTCTCTATTTGTACCACATATAGTATACTGCTCTTTACCTCTACTACAGTTACTGTACTACATGTACTGTACTTCTGCCTGTACTACATTTACTGTACTGTCTTCTATCCATACTAAATGTACTGTACGGCCCTCTACCTGTGCTACTTGTACTGTTCTGCACTGTACCTGTACTAAATATACTGTACTGCTCTTCTCTAGTACTATATGTACTGTACTGCTCATGACCTTTAATACATGTAGTGTGCTGCTCTTTACCTGTACTATGTCATGTACCGCACTGCTTTCAGCCTATGCCTGCACACTTGCTTGGCTGTTCTCAGTACTCCACAGAAATGAATGGAGCATGCTGGGAGTTGTAATTTCACCACAGGTGGAGTGCCGGAGGTTAGCCATCACTGGCCTATGCTTTACGTACTGCACTGCTCTCTCCCGGAGCTATTTGTAGTGTACTACTCTCTATCTGTACTACTGATGGAGCAGTTATAAACTTGAGTGTGATATCATGTTACAAAAGCCATTGAAAGCCAAGGAAAAGTCAGCTATGTAAGCTTTCTACCTGTAGTACATGTACTGTATTGCTCTCAACCTGCATTGTACCTACTATATTGCTCTCTATCTGAACTATATGTGCAGGAAGCCCAGGAGAGGTGGCAAGAATAGGAGTGATAGTAACAAGAATGGTGGTTGTAGTTGTTACTCACTCTGACGCTCCCCTGGACTGTGCAGTGATGGGAAGTGCACACCTTTCTTCCCTTTGGCTCTGGGGTTACTCATGCTGGTTCAGGGTGCTTTTGATGGTGATAATGGCATGGCGGTGTAGTGTGACGGTGAAGACAATAATGACAACAGGTTAGCAGTGGAATGGTTCTTTATTGAAGAATCAATTTAAGGTACATTTGTCGCAGTTGTCAGCATGCATGGACTGGCAATTCTTAACACAAAGTGCAATTTCCACAGTGCTCACAGGTTACATGGTTCCAGTAGTAGTTCACAGGCCAAGATGTCTCCTTAAAGACGTCAAGATGTCTCTTACTTTCTCCATGCAATACAACCATTGGGCAGCACTGTCTATACGACAAACTAAGTTCTGCTCCTTGTTGTAGGTTACTGTACAGTAAATGGCCCCACTGTGTCCGCAGTGGGATGTGGATCTTTCCCAACTTTGTAAAATATGTCAACTTTGTAAAATACATGTGCTTGTAAAGTATGTCAATGTACCAGAAGACTTAAAGGAATTTAACGAGATTTTTTTTACTGATGACCTATCCTCTGCACAGGTCATTAGAATTTGATCGGTGGGGGTCCGACACCTGGGAACCCCCGCCGAGCAGCTGCTTTGAGAAGGCACCGGCGCTCTTGTGCTTGGTATCCTGCTCAGCCCCATTCACTTGACTAGGGCTGAGCTGCTCCTAGGCCACGTGACACATGAATGGGTTGTCACTAGGAAAAGCATAGAGAAGGCCGTGGCACTACTCAAACAGTTGATTGGAGGGGCCTTGGATGTCTGACCCCCACCAATCAAATACCGATGACCTATCCTGAGGATAGGTCATCAGTATAAAAATCTCGGAAAACCCCTTCAAATATCCTATACAAGTTCGCTTGTCCGTAGCGTCCGGCAGAAAAAAGCAACGTCCGTAATTTTTGGGCCGAAACCCCGACGTCTCTTACTGCGCATGCGTGCCTAGTGCAGGCAGCGCAGAAAGAGAAGTTCCGGCAAGGATTACCTGAGATGGGCCCGGCCGGGGCCAGCAGCTGCGCAGGAGGCAAGCGGGGCGGCCACAGGTATAAATCATGTGGGGAGATAGGGGAGGGGCGAGCATGGCCAAGGCGGTCATGTGACTGTGTGATGTCATCAAGATGATGCCAGATGCCGATGAGGAGCCACTGCTGGAGCAGGAGCCGGCCCGGGACACATGTACTAGTAAGTAATGTACGGTTCGTCAGTGTTGGTCCGCTCTGTCTCCCGGGCATTACAGGGCGCCCTCACTGACCACAGTAGTCAGTAGTGTAATTAATGGAAATTTTAGTCAGTGAGTAGCAGGCAGCAGAACTGGTGCTGCTGTCATTTAGTTAAGGTATGGGGGCATTTAAGCTACTGGGGTAATTAAGGGGACAGTATAATTACTAGGGGCACACTGGGGGCTATCTAACTTCTGGGGGCACAATGGGGGCTATCTAACTTCTGGGGGCACAATGGGGGCTATCTAACTTCTGGGGGCACAATGGGGGCTATCTAACTTCTGGGGGCAATTTAAACTACTGTGGCACTACAGGGACTATCTGAACTACAGGGGGCTATCTAAACTACTGGGGCACTACATGGGGCTATCTAATCTACTGAGAGCACTATCTGAACTAAAGTGGTCTATCTAACTTCTGGGGGCACTGTGGGGGCTAACTGAACTACAGGGGGCAATTTAAACTACCGTGGCACTACAGGTGCTATCTAAACTACTGGGGGCACTACAGGGGGCTATCTAAACTACTGGCGGCACTACAAGGGGCTATCTAAACTACTGGCGGCACTACAGGGGCTATCTAAACTACTGGCGGCACTACAGGGGGCTATCTAAATTCTTGGGGCACCACTACATGGAGCTATCTAAAGTGGGGGTACTATAGGAGGCTACCTAAACTACTGTGGGCACTAGAGGGGACCATTTAAGCTACTGGGGGCACTATAACGGGTTATTATAATTACTGGGACCATTACAGCGGGTCCTTATTATTTCTGGGAGCACTACTGGAGGCACTATGGGAAAAATGGTTTCTATTATGGGGAATTATTTCTACTACCAGGGGTACTATTGGGGGTGTTACTATTATTAGTACAATATGGAGGGCACTACTGCTAAAAGGGCTACTTGTGGAGCATTATCACTATTGGGGCACTATTACTGATGAGGGCACTCTGGGAAAGAATTATTAGTATCAGTGGGACTTTGGGGAGCACTGTAACTATATGGGGTCCTAACTATATTGCACTGTTATATCTGCAGTATAGTATTTGGGGACATTGGGGAGCACAGTGGACACAGTATTTTAGGTAGCAGCAGGATAACAGTAAAAGTGGGTAATCTAAGGTGTCTTTGTGGCAAACTCTGCAGAGAGAAGATGGGGCTGAAAGAACTTGTCATCGCGGTCTGGGCCAAAGAGAGAAGATGAGAAAAGAGAACATCTACATCAGGGAGACGTCACTGGATTTAAGAGGTATGTGGTGATGTGTCATCTTTTATGTTTGGTAATGTCCTATGTCCTCAGAGCCATTTTATGCAGCTCTGGTCTGTTAAACTGCAGCAAGGACTTGCCGGTATACGGTATGTTACTGCTGCAGCCAAACACCAATCGGTGATCTAATGGCTGCAGTGGTCACATGCCATACACCTGCACATCAGTGTGCACATCACCAACATTGTGACAGAAGTGCACACTTGCCCGTTACATCCCTGTCAGTCTTTGTTTACGGGGCAGCAGCAATGATACCAGAAAGTCCAGCGTGTCACAGGCATCATCACTGCAGCCATATAAACAAAGCACTCAGACTAGAAGCAGGGATGGAACAGCTGAAAATGTTGGTTTCTTTTCCATATGCAATATTTTATTTTTAACTACTGAACAATCCTCTTCATTCTGGGGCGTGGCCTCTAAAAAGGGGGTGTGGCATGTGTCCGTAAAAATTTTGGGCTGTCCGTAAATTTTGGTTCAGTTGTCCAGAAAAATTTTAAAGGAAGGTTGGCAACCCTGCACTGCTGTTCCGCTCACCTGTCCCAGTCCTCTGCCTCTCACTCTCTTTCTCTTTTCAGTGGGTCTGGCCACTGGGCTAGCTCCATCCCTTAATGTAGACTGTGACCTGCTTGTCAGCTGAGCTTCTCTTTCACAGCTTATAGAAACCAAGCACACTCCCCCAGCTCTTAATTAACTCAACTCAATTGCTGATTACCTGTCAGTATTTAAAGGGGTTGTCCGAGTTATGAAAAAAATATATATAGTACTGTAAATTTGATGGGCAGCAATATATAACTAAGTTAAACAAGTTTTAGGTAAAAAAAATCTATATTTCCTCATTTCCTTGGTTCTCTTCTGGCCTTTGTTTGCATGCAGTAACAACAATCTCTGCGTTGATTACCGAGTTTCTGTCAGAATAACACTCTTAGGTTTATCCCAAAGCCAAATCTGTTGGTTGACATGGTGGTTCCACACCCACTTCCAAAAAATATGGCTGCATTATTTATGTCTAATAGTCCCATGAGCTTATGAGTCCTTACTTGTGTGATGTATACACAGTTGTATACAGTAAGAGATTTTGGTTTTGTCGAGTGTTTATAGGTATAACATTTTCACCATGATCCTCCAAGAGCCTTTACTCTGTGGTTACGCATCTGTGGTTATAGATGTAGCAGCGGAGCACTTGATGTACTTATCTTTTTCCTTTCACCTGTAGAACCTTTTTCTTCAAATCATATGTTATGGCTGGCTATTCATGTGAAACGCATATAGATGACATCCTTTCCATAAGTGGTAAATTCATTTACATTACACCTCAGTATCTTACAAAGGGTAAATCCACTTGTGAGGAAAATACACATTATCCAGCGTATAATGTGTAAGTGTTATTGAGTCTGAAGAAAATAATGGGGTCATTTATCAAACTGGTGTAAAGTAGAACTGGCTCAGTTGCCCATAGCAACCAATCAGATTCCACCTTTCATTTTTCACAGCTCCTTTGGAAAATGAAAGGTGAAATCTGATTGGTTGCTATGGGAAACTAAGTTCTACTTTACACCAGTTTGATAAATGGCCCCATAAGTGTCCTAGGTGTGAGAGGGAGGGTTATTATCCCAGTCTCTATTGTTTACAGTGTTGGACAGTGTGGACGAACAGTTACTTTCATCATAAAGAATGGCAATCTGCACCCATCTATATATAACTGTGGAGAGTTATTCTTAAAAGGATGGCTTAAAAATAAAAATTAATGCTGCCAGGATCCCCTACCCTGTTCTGTACTTCCTGTTTCCTCTTGACACAGAAATGTGACCACCACTGTGGAACACCACTGAGATAAATGACTGGCTGAGCTGTCATATTTTCTGTGTCAAGAGAGACCAGGGAGAAGAGGATGGCAGGAGACCATGGAGTGGAGAGGGATTTTTATTTTTTGCCTGGCAACCCCTTTAATAGAAAATTAGGGGCCTGATAACAACAGTCAAAACAAGCAAATCTCCAAGTGAATGTTCACATCACTATGTGCAGATACAGAGCTTGTGTGTCCCCTTTCCTTCCCTTGAAGAACAAAGACCACTATGATCATTGGATCTGTCCTGTCTTGTTGACCTAAACATTTTTGTAGGCATTTATCACCTAGGAGCCTAACTTAGATTGGAGGTCCTGTAGCAGAATTTAAATGGACAAAATCTAACAGTGCAGTATAGGGACCAGCATTTTCTAGTAACACCCTTGGCAATCATTATTCACATGGAAAGTGTATACTCTGGTTAGAGATAAGCGAAGTTTTAAAAACATTTGATTTGGCAAATTTGCCAAAGTTAGCCAAGAAATTCGATTTGTTCTGAATAAATTTATCACAAATCACTATACGTCAGGTATACACAGGACACTCTGCGGCCATGTTGCGGGCAGGTTGCGGCCATGCTGAGATGAAGAACCACGCGGCCAATAAGCCGCCATTTAATAATGAAGACCGCACTTTATAGTCTGTGCAGCACATTTAAACAGGGACTGTTGCTGGTATGGAGTTTGGCTGGTTAGGTGTAGGGGACAATATGCATATTATTGCTGTTGTGGTCTGCAATCTCAGGTTATTTGACAGTAAGCACAGAATAATTATCAGCTCTGGCATACCTACTTCTCCAACCCCAGCGTTCTGCCCTACATGTGTCAGCCCTTCTTCTACCATCTGCTTTTTCTCCTTTTCCACATCATCTAATGTTGATGAGAATATGTCATCAGGAACATCCAGCTCCTGCTCTCTCTGCATCTTGCTGACTTTTCAGCAAAAGATGAGGATGGTCATCATTAAGACCTGGCCCCCCTAAGGGGTGCAGACTGGATGGTACTGGTTGGCATGCTGGCACCAGAATAATAAAGGCTTCGCTCTTATTGGTATTGAATTATATTTAAGGCTGATATATGAAAAAGTAAATGTAGGAATAAATAAATAAAATGGATGCAGAATAAGTTTCCTGCACTGTCCCTGCAGTCTCCCTATACTCTCCCTGCACTCTCCCTGTACTCTTCCTGTACTCTCCCTGCAATCACCCTGCACTCTCCATCTCCAATATTCTTCTATTAATTGTTTTCAGCAACACTGTCCCTAGTGCATGAGTGCTTGACGCGTCTCTCCAAATGCTCAGCTCAGAGGACAATGGCGGAGACTGTGCGAGATGAGGGTTTTATTGCGCTGTGACATCACAGGGAATGGCTATCTGCAGATTGGCCTGGCTGCGCTGCATTATGGGTGATCCTGCATTATGACTTGTGTTCCCAGGCTTCTTACTTTCAATTTTGTAACACGTTCAGCCACCACTTTAGGACATTCATTACTGAATTTCGTTTTG